>PVIA01009245.1:0-63041 GCA_004024845.1 Tonatia bakeri
ATTGGCAAGGATTTGAAGAAAAGGAAATGCTCATACACTATTGGTAGGAATGCAGATTGGTGTAGCCTCTGTGGAAAACAGTGCGGAATTTTCTCAAAAAAATTAAAAATACAACTGTCTTATGACCCCATGATTTCACTTCTGGGAATTTATCCAAAGGAAACTGAAACACTGATTCAAAAGAATATATGCACCCCTATATTCATTGCAGCAATATTTATAACAGCCAAGATTTTGAAACAGCCCAAGTGCCCATCACTAGATGAATGGATAGGAAAGCTGTGGTATATTTACACAAGAGAATACTACTCAGCCATTAAAAAAAAAAGAAAGAAAGAGAAAAAGAAAACTTACCTTCTGTAACCACATGAGTGCATCTGGAGAGTATTATGAAAATGAAATAAGCCAGTCAAAGAAAGACAAATATCATGTGATTTTATTTATATGTGGAGCCTATTGAACAAAATAAACCAATAAACAAAAGAGAAACAGACTCACAGATACAGAGAGCAGACTGGCAGATATCAGAGGGAAGGGTACTTGGGTGGTGGGTAAAATAGGTGAAAGGATTGAGTGAAAACAAAACAAAAACCCATAGACACATAACAATATGGTGATTATCAGAGGGAAAAGGGGGCAAGGGTGGTAGATGAGAGTAAAATGGGGATATATGGTGATAGAAGGAGACTTGACTTAGGGTGATAAACACACCATACACTATGTAGATGATGCGTTGTAGATACATACATCTGAAACCTATATAATGTTATTTTCCAATGTCACCCCAATTAATTCAATAATAAATAAATAAATAAATAATAAAATAAAAGCTATGTTTTGTATATTGTATCTGCACTAGGACACATATCCAGGTCACCTGAGACACTTAAAAGGACACTGGGCCCTGACTGGTGTGGGTCAGTAGATTGAGTGCTGGCCTGTGAACCAAAGGGCCACAGGTTCTATTTCTAGTGTAGGGCACATGCCTAGGTTGTGGACCAAGTCCCTAGTAGGGGACACGTCAGATGCTATCATGCATTGAAGTTTCTCTCCCTCCCCCTCTCTAAAAATAAATAAATAATAAAAAATCTTAAAAAAAGGACAATGGAATAAGAAGATCAATGGTGAAGAACAGATTACATGAATTTAATAACAGAAGATGATGAGAAGAAAAAATGGAGTATAAACTTTCAATTACACATGTTTAGTTCTACATGGAAAAAGAGAGTCAGGAGAAGAAATTAAGGAAACAGCAGGCTTAGTAAATTTTGTATGTGAAAGAGGAAGCCTATTATTTTTGAAATACTGAAGAGAAATATTATTTATCTGCTTCCTACATTAACTCTGCAATAGCTGAAAAAAATGGAAACTTTCTCTGAGACATTTTCTCAGTAAACATTCTAGAAACTGCTTTCTGCTGACTGACTCACCTGCTGTCACCGCTGCTCTGTAATCATCTCTCCCAATAGACCATGAGTTGCTTGGAGCCAGTCCCCTGGCTTTATTTATCTTTCTTTTTTCTTGCTGGAGAATCATAATTTATTTGAGTAAATATGTAGAATTTTGATCATTTTTAGTTAAATATTCTTTTTTGTATTAGCTCAAATGGGGTCTGGCCCAATTTATATACAAATCTATGTAGAGCATTATAGTGCTAACAAATTCTATTGGCTTCATGTTAAGAGTAACAAGTGATAATACAATGATTTGTAATATAATACAATGATAATACAAAACCAGAAGACCTACTCACTAATTATAACTGGGAAAGTTCTAGAAATATTCATAAAAATTAATTTTGTAATCTTTTAAGAACTCATGTTTGGTACATAAGTCAAAATAAGAAATAAGGAAAAAAGCTATATTCTTAGACATTCATTAAAATTATCTCTAATATAACTGGTATAAATTAAATTTCAACAAAAAGATAAAGTGAAGTTGATCAATTATTCCACATTAATTCAATGTGCTATGTATGCAGTCATTAAAGTGATACTTAAAAAGATTTTACAGACACATAGTAAAAAGTTATTATAAAATTTAAAAGGAAAAAAGTAAACCAATAATTGCAAATGCTATATAATTACAATTATGTTAAATCTATATGCACTCAGTGGAGAAATGTATGAAATAAAATATTATGGTAATGGTTTTAGGTGGTAAGTTTATATTTTTAATTTTTAAAAATTATATTCTTTAAAATAAAGACAAAAATTGAGAGTTTTCTTTTTTCATCTTGTGAACTTAACTGTGGTGACTTTACAGGACGAAAAGCATTTCTCTATATGGAAGAGATCACTAAATGGTTCACGTATTCAAAATTTCTTAAATATTTACTAGCACCTAGTGTGTCCCTTGAACATTTATGTTTGCTTTTCAAAAACAACACAGATGTTATAGTTATGTAGGTTTAGAAATCTAATATGAATGATATATATATATATACCGATGATACATAAATGATATATGAATATCAGTGATATATGTGTATTGTCAATGTCCAGTTGAAATACGCTGTGGTGACAGTGACCACAGCAAGCAGTTGCTGTCATCATTGCTGACATTTTTAGCAGAAGTGAAAAAAATTGAAACAGCTTGAAAGATTTAAGTGCGCTGGTGTCTGAGAAGAGCGCTGCTTAATGATGGCTTATGGCAGGGTCAGAGATAAGCAGCAAGTACCTAGCAGTTATAAATAGTGAGCATGGATGCAAGACCTAATGGGCTGAATGGCAACATTAAAAAGCCAATGACAACGGCAAACGGGAATCTGGTGGAGCAGAGACTCTGGCAAATGCAGTTAAAGGACACGCACTGCTCTGAAATCAGCCCTCTGGCACCAAAGACATACCTCATCTTTAAAACCCTTTCAATGCTAGCATTTGTACTGAAAAATGTCTTTTAGAGTTGAGGATTTGCCAATTCTGTAAGCTGTAAAACTTCAAGTAGGCCCTGGCCAGTGGCTCGGTTGGTTAGAAAGTTGTCCCAATACACTAAGACTGCGGGTTCCATCTCCTGTGGAGCTCACACAAGAATAGCCAATAAGTGAATACATAAGTGGATGAACAAATCAGTGTTTCTCTCTCTGCCTTCCTCTCAGACTAAAATCAATTTTAAAAACTTTAAGTAAAACCCAAAGTGCTTTTTATATTTAAATGATCTCATAATCATAAAAGATAAATGTTTGGAACATTCTTCTGCAAGTCAAGGTGAAAAAATATTTAAGTATGAAAGATTAGTTTACAGTATTCAAACTTTACTTCTAAATTGGACTCAGGTATTGAAAACAAATAATTTATTGATCACTATTTTATAGTCCTCCTTTCATTATACAGAAAGAAGTCACGTGGGTTTTTTGGTGGTGCTGGTGGCGGTGGTGACCTGTGTGTTTACGTATGTGTTGGTGAATGCCCCTATATGTCTGTATCTGCAGGCCTCTGCATTAACACGCAGAAGAACCTGGACCTCTCTTAACCAGAAAGGGAGCCAGCGCTGTTATTCTTGCTTTTAAAAGCTCCAGATTTAACTTGTGAGCTGACAGAGTCACATTTCTTTACACTTACAACAAAGGATCCACAATTCAGTTCCTTATCAAACCATCCCCTCCCTTTGCTTTTCCTGTCACCTGCAACAGTCACTGCTGGTACTGCCCTGCTTTTCTTTATTTGGAGGAAACCTGGGGTTGTGCCCATGGAGAGGAAATGAGAAGGGGAAAAGGTGAGAATCCTCCAAGCATCCAGGTCATTTGGATAAACAATGTTCCTAAATCACTGTGGATATCACCCTAATTACTAAGATACTGAGGACCTGGGGCAGTGGTGGTCCGTCTTCTCAAAAGCAGCAGGAGCCATTGGCTACAAGCAGCCCTTTGTGGTCTTTGGTTCAAAAAGGAAGAAGAAAAAACATGTATGGGAATCCGTGGAGAGAGTGCGGTTCAGTACTTTGTCTTTCAGCACTTAGAGAAAGGATGAGGGCTCATACGGCAGCCTAATGTATTTCCCCTGCCTAATGATTTCTCTTCAGCCTGATGGGCACCTACTGTCTTCATTAGGCTCCTTGCCCCACACAGAAAAGATGGCATAGCAGGGCCCCTTCATGTCTATATACTGCTCACTGCCCTTTGTGCAATGAGAGTTGTTTTTGATACTAAAACTGATTTATATCTCCTTTTTTTAACCTTGACTCTACAGTTGACTAGATGCCTCCAGTGGTATTCAACTCACCAGAGTGTCCATACCCCACTAGCCAGACCACTCTACATTTACCATACCAGATAAAACAAACTGGGACTCAGCCTTCTCCTCATAACCCTGTAAAACATGAAAGCCAGATGGTGAAGCACATCCAACTGACTGCAGCTAAAAACAAAGGGGAAAAGTGTGTGTGTGTGTGTGTGTGTGTGTGTGTGTGTGTGTGTGTGTGTGTAATCTGTAAAAGTACCCAGAGACTTCCATTCAAATTGAAAAATGCAGCTGGCTGACCCTCAAACCAATGAAAACACCGCATGGCAAAATCTCCTCTGCTTTGCAATGAAGACAGTTCTTGTGTAAGAAAAGGGAGGAAATGAACTTGTTTTTGATGCATCCTTGTCCTGATCTGAAATATCTTGACATATACTTGACAGCTCTGTCTATCTTTGGCTTCTGGGTCATGTGCTTATCTTAATCCCTTATACCATTCAGTATTTTGCAAGGAAAAACTTTCATAACTACAGATTGCATTAGAGAATGTCAGGACTCTAGTGTGTATAAAAGTAACATTTCAACCTTTTAATTTTGCAGATTGCATTACATTTTAGAGTGGATAGTAATTTGCAGGAATCAGCAAAAAGATTGGGTTTAATGCTCATAAGGAATGAATTGTGCCAGTTTAAAGTTATCCAAATACTTTCCATGTGAGCCACTCTCCTTCCTGACAGGTGTTAGACATGTTACAAGAGAAATCTGGGAGGGCTGTAAACAGCACGTTAAACTTCAATCATTTCTTCAAGAGCTAAATTATAATGACAGAAAACAAGAGTGCTAAATATAGTGGCAGACAGTTATATTGTATCTCTGTGTGTTTCAAAACTTTATTCATCCAAAGTAATTTAGAGGGTTTGCAAGCTTTAAGAGGTATCATAGTACAACTCGCTTTAGGCTTTGGTAGAGAATAAAGCCATCTTTCACAAAAAAATTTCATAGGTATTTTAAATTAATGCCCTAAAAATGACTTGAATGCTTTAAAGTACTACATAGTGATTAGGGGTTGTGATTACATGGTTTTGAGGACTATATTTATACATTTATATCTGGCATGATGAGCTAGGAGAAAAAACAAATCAGCCCAGGTGGGAGAAGAGTATTGAGATGAAATAAACAGTTATAATACAAGATAGGAAATGGAACAGTAAACTGGTCCAATGGAAGCTTCAATGAATGACTTGATTGGTTATAGCAGAACCACTTATCATCCTTGGCAAGGACTATCTCAGATCCCCTGTTTCTCTGAACCAACTTGAGGAAAGCTTTCTTCTTATGTGTGTACTTATTACACATGCACTCAAACAAGATTCTGAGAAACCAGGGCAAGGCAAGTGCTTCTCTGGTTGTGATGATGGTGACTCACTTACTGACCAGTAAGCCATCCTGTGGCTGCATGCATCTGCCTTGGTGTCATGGTGGCTCACATGCTCTCTATACTCTTGTCCCCAATTTGGTTTATGGCAGTTGACATCATAAATGCTGGCTGTAAAGGGCAATAGGGTGTAGAGATTAAGAGTGCAAATTTGGAGCCAGATTTTTTTGGTTCCAATTTTAACTCTACTAATTACTAGCTGTGTGACCTTGGGACAATTATTTAAACTCCATTTGTTGCAGGTTTCTTGTTTTAAAAAGATTATAATAATTGTACCTACTTTAAGATTGTTGAAAGGATTAAGTGGTAATTTATAAAATTAGCATATAGTAATAATTATATATTTGTTAGTTTTTACTTTTCTTTAAATGACCTGGTAGACTGTAGTTCCAAACTGATGTTGCGATGTTGGTAATTATGAAAGAAGCAAGATTTTCAGAGAGTGAAAAAGGAAAGAAGAAAAAGTCTGGGGCAGAGCCATGATGTCCTAAGCCAAAGAGATGATTCCATTTATCTTTGTACCGTGACTTCATCTCCACTATTGTTTACTTTTCCAAGTCATGATAAATATTAATTATTATTTAAAATGGATTAGAGCCTTTAGAGATAGTGTTTATTTTACTTTTAGAAAGGGGAAGATAAGAGAAAATTTAGTATGCCTACATAAAATGTATACTTTAATTGTAAATAAGTATTAGTATGTACTTACATATATCAAAACGGGAACTTGACATTGTTAATCTGTGTCCAAAAATGTTCTGGGAAGCTAGCTAGGTATAGATAAGGAGCAAGGATAGTGAATAATATTAACAACAGGAATATAAATTTTTGTAGAATATATTTCAGAATTTTGAAAATATCTCAAGGTACACTTATTGCAGGATTTTTTAAGTTCAATGCTAGAAATAAATGACCTAGAACCATAACCAAATTACTTTTCCAAGTAAAGGAGCATGGATAGATATGTGGGAGGTTTAGTGTCTCATGAAGGAAAGAAGTTGGAAGAATTTTAAGTAATAGGTTAATCATTTAAAACAGCTGACCATTTGTTGTCATATCTGCTCATGCCTGTGTTAAAAACTGACTTTAAAATATAAAAAATAAAAGTATAAGAAAATAGAAAGTGGAAATCTTAGACTTGGAGGCAACAAAATAAAAATTAATAACTAAAATGCCCATGATAATCTGCAACCACACTTTGAGGTATTTTAGTCCACAGGTAAGTGTCAACTTTTGCCCATGTTCAGGAATGCAGCCTTCACAATGTACAATGTGTAGTCTAAAATTACATAGACTATCAATTCAAAAAATATTTTTCAATATATTTTCAATAGATTCAATATATTTTTCAAAATATTTTGACATTGCATTATGGAGACAATGTATATGAGTACCAGTTGGGTCTTGACCATTTTTTTCAAAATACAAAATACTGAGGTAAAACATAAGCTACCCATTTACAGAATGTACCCATCATTTGTGTGTTTGCTCTCAGATCCACTCTTCACCTTTTCAGTGCTCTGCTTTGGAAAGCAGGGGCTGACATTTCTCCTGTGCCTTCCTGTGTTCTCTGGTTTCCTGATACGTTTGGCCAATAAGAGACACTGGGAGAAGGTCAGAAGACCAAGGTTTCTCCCACTTCCCCTCGCTGCAGGAGCAGGAACATAAACAGTTATCTTTCTCTCTTTCTTTCTTTTCTTTCTCTCTCTTTCTTTTTATAAATCAGTAGCATCTCTACCTCTTCAATTTCAGTAGGTGCACCATAAATGTTTGAAAAAGAAAAAAGAAAAATAATATTCAATATGAATGTTCTAGAAGAAGATAGATCAAATTCTGAGCCTGGAGATGATATCCTTTCTAAACAGGGCAATTCACAGACAAAAGATAATTAATTATCTATTAATTTAATAGTAATTCAGACTAACTACAGATCCCTATTAAAAGACAAAATTTATCATTTTCCAATCAAGCATGTGAAAAGGGGAGATATTGAGCAATTTAAATAAAATCTTGCATAATCCTTAGGAATCATTAAATAACATTTTCTTCCTTCCTTTCTTCCTTTTCCTTTCTTTATGTAAACAGTGGAAGAGAATATTCTGGGAAAAACAACATTATTAGATAGACTATGGATTTCCAGACCTGCAACAACTGGAAGTTTCACAAAAGCAAATGCTAAGTTTGTTTTGACACTTTTTTTTTTCAGGAGCAAGTCCTTAGGACTCTGATGAGATAATAGGTGTTCTGCTGCATTACACAGTAGGAAATAAACTTTTTTAACCACTAAAAAACAAATATGAAAAGTAGTAGGAAATATTGAGCTGGTTTCCTAGTTCAATGATACTGAGTGTCAAGTGTTCAAAATAATATCTAATTCAGCCAATTGTCTTCTATGTCATTTGAAAACTTCAGAATATGTATAGCAAACTTGTGCTTGTTTTAGATCCTTCACACTGCAGTTCTCTCAGTTTAGAATAATTTTCACCTTAGGCCTTCCTAAGGTTGCTTATTCATTTCATTCAGGTTTCAATGGAATACCATCTCCTCCCACAATCCTTTCTGACCTGACAACCTAAGGGTGTATACCCAATCCATTCCAGGCTCAAACATAGAGAAATGCTTATTTTCCCTGATTTTTCTTGTTCACATTGTCCTTTAAACAAGAACTAGTAAAAATAAAAACAGAAATAAATAACCTTAAAAAAAGAACTAGGAAAAATGAAATTGGACAAAGTCTCCCAATTTGCAGTTATTTCACCATAAGCTTGTTAAGTGGGCCTGTTTCACTTGTTAACTGGTCTAAGTATTTCAGAAAGGCAAAAATAAAAGAAAATTAAAGAGTAGTATTAATTTCATATCATTCCTAAGTTAAAAATGAGAAATATTTAACAAAGTATAATGCCATCATATCTTTAAAAGTTGCCCTTTCCTAATGTCACATCAAATAAGTCTACAAACTGAAAACAAAAATGGGAATCAGTTAACTTCATTTGGGGTGGAAAGCTGAAACTTACTGTTTTTCCTTGTAGAGTAACATATGAGAAAAAATTACAATAGTCACTCTACATGTGTATGTATTTTACATATTTATTCTAGTAAAGAAACCCTGCTTTAATTATAAATGGCCTGATATATGATTTGAATATATCAGAGATAATGATTCCCATTGGAAAGTAAATTTTTGTATGTTTTTATTTCAATAGAAAAGAAATGAAGGTTCTGGTTGAGCTTAGAGTATTTTGGGTTCTTTTTTTAGTTAAGTGTCAGGAAGCAGAGAACTTTCAATCTAATACAGTGAAAGGTTTTTTTTGTTTGTTTGTTTTTTTGTTTGTTTGTTTGTTTTGATCAAACAGTCCATAATTTAAATCCTGGTTTTGAGGCACTACAATGTTAAGTATCTGAAATATGCTCAATGATGGAATGAGTTTCCTGTGTGAAATAAACAATGTTTAATTAAATCCATTTTTGCTTACAAGATAAAATATTTTATCCGACAAACTTTAATTATCTCCACTGCCCACACTTTAGAAAAATGTGGATTTTCCAAGCTGCCTTTATACATGAAATAAGATAAGCAGTAGAGAATGAAAGTAAGTACAGACTATTTTAGTAGCAATTTTCAAGTGCTTTCCAGAAGTTTTGATGGCAGATCAGTTCTTTGTGCCTGAAAAAAAATGATGATGACTCACTGGGCCATTAGGGCATATTCTTTCTGATGACAGTGTGACCACAGAAAACTAAAATATGTCCAGAAGAACTTTACTTTACCTTTATTATAGTTTATTATATTTATAACAACACCAAGAAATTAAGTTAGATTATTTCTTTTAAGAAAATAATATTAATGCAAGTCAATCAAAGTGTAGATGTAGAGAGAATAAAAGGAGAGGTGGTATGAACAGATCTCTAAGAAATGTATGGGAAAATAATTTTAGGACAAAGCCACAAAAGCAAAGCCAAATATGTATTTTTTTCCATACTTAATTACTGTCAGTGATATATCTATTTCCTAAGAGTCTGTATTTTATGAATAGGTTTATTGAGGTATAATACATATGAAGTAAAATTCAATCTTTTTACATGTTTATTTTGATTAATTTTGACAAAATATTGCAGTTGCATTACCATCACTAAAACCAAGATAGAAGACATTCTCATCATCTCAAAAAGACTGCTGTGAAGTTGTTCCCTTCCAGCATGTTACATAAACACTATTATAGAATCTGTGAGTCCCAGTTGCTCCACACTCTCATCATCACTTGATCTTTTCAGATTTTTTATTATTGTTATTTTAGTCATTCAGTACATGTGTCTTGGTATCTCATTGTGATTTTAGTTTTCACTTCCTTAATATTCAAATGATACACATCATTTTATATACTTATTTATTTTGTGTATGTTTATTTGAAGCATCTGCTCAAAAAATTTTTACATTTTTATTTTGTACTATGTGTCTTATTATTTATACATAATAATTCTTTATGTATTCTGGATTCCAATCCTGTATGTGTTTTGCAATCATTTCTCCCAGTCTGTAATTTGTCTCTTTATTTTTTTAATAACATGTCTTTCAAAGATTAGAAATTTTTTTCATGGAGTCCAGTTTTTCATTCTTTCCTTTTATGTTTCTTACTTTTTATGTTATATCTAAGAAATTTTTGTCTAATTTAATGTAAAGACTTTCTATGCTTTCCTCCAGACATTTTAATTATTAAATTTTTAAATCATTTTTTAATTTTTAATTACAGTTGATGTACATTATTATATTAGTTTCAAGTGTATACACCAGTGATTAGTGATCATCCCAATAGATTTTGCACATATTTTACACCATACATAGTTATTAAAATATTATTGACTGTATTCCCTATGTCATACTTTACATACTCATAACTATTCTGAAACAACAAATTTGTACTTCTTAATGCCATGACTTTTTCACCCATCCCCTCAAACCCCTCCCATCTATCAACCATGAAAATGTTCTTTGTATCTTTGAGTCTGTTCTGTTCTGCTTGATCATTTTTTTTAGATTCTATTGCTGATAGACATGTATTCATTGCCATTTTATTGTTCATTTTTTGAAATTCTTTTTTTCTTCTTCTTAAAGACCCTTTAATTTCCTATATAATTCTGCTTTTCATCACTTTGGATATTTCTTGCCAGCCCTTTCTGGCATAAAATGTTTCTGTTGAAAAATCTGCCATCAGTCTTATGGGAGTTCCCTTATAGGTAACTAACTGCATTCCTGTTTTTGATTTTGAGATTCTCTCTGTCACCCTGGCCAGGTTGGTCAAATGGTTAGAGCACCATCCCAATACAGCAAGGTTGTGGGTTCAATCATTGGTCAGAGCACATACAAGAAAGCAACCAATAAATGCATAAATAAGTAGAATGACAAATTAATGTCTCTGTGTCTCTCTCCCCTCCATCTCTTCCTTCCCCTTTCTCTCTAAAATTAATAAATAAAATAATTTTTAAAAATGATTCTTACCCTGGTTCAGTTGCTCAGTTGGTTGGAGTGTCATCCCATCACACCCTAAAATGGTTGTAGATTTGATCCACAGTTGAGGCACATACAGAAGGCAACTAATTGATTCTCTCTCTCATCAATGTGTCTCTCTCTCCCCTTCAAACCCTTTCTTTTCTCTCTAAAATGAATAAAAATATATCCTTGGATGAGAATTAAAAAATAAGATTCTCTTTTTGTCTTTAACCCTTTGCATTTTAATTATGATGTGCCTTATTGTGGGCCTCTATGGGTTCATATTGTTTGAGAATCTCTGCAGATGCTGGACTTGTATGTCTATTTCTTTCACCAGGTTAGGAAAAGTTTCTGTTATTTTTTCAAATAGGTTTTCCATTTCTTGCTCTCTGTCTTCTTCTGGCACCCCCATGATGGGGATATTAATACATTTGAAGTTGTCGCAGAGGCTTCTTACACTTATTCATTATTTTGGATTATTTTTTCTTTTTGCAGTTCTGATTCAGTGTTTTTGTTTGTTTGTTTCCTTATATGACAATTTTCTGGTTTGATTGTTGGCTTCATCTACTCTATTGTTGATACCCTGTAAATATTTTTTTATATCAGATGTTGTATCCTTTATTTCTAACTAGTCCTTTTTTTTATGTTGTTGAACTTCTCACTAAGTTAATTGACCATCCTCATACCCAGTGTTTTGAATTCTGCATCTAGAAGATTGCTTGTCTTCCTTTTGTTTAATTGTTTTCCTAGAGTTCTATTTTGTTTTTCATTTGGGACATGTTTCTTTGCCTCCTCATTTTGGCAGCCTCATTTTATTTGTTTCTATGTATTAAGTAGAGCTACTACGTCTCCCAGGCTTGGAAGATTGCCTTAATGTAGTAAGTGTCCTGTAGGGTCCAATGACACAGCCAACTCTATTACCAAAGCTGGATAATTGAGGTGCTCTTTTGTGTGAACTGAATACACTTTCCTCTTATAGTTGAGGTTTAATTGGTGTTGGCCTATAAATGGGAGGGACTTATCCTGGGGCTGATCAGCTGCAAAGAATGGCTGCAACCAGTGACCACTGATCTCTTACCACTGTGAAGGATCAGCTATGCAGGAGCCTAACCCATGAAGCAGGATTTCCTTCCATGGGGTTCTAGGGACTACTTAGTTCACCCCTTAAGTATGTCACATGTGGAGGGCATTGTTGGTTATGCTTTGACTTGGTATGAAGCTATCCACTGGGTATGTTTTCTCCCTTTCCCCAGGGCTTCCTGGGGCATACAGACCAAAGTCCACCATTGTCTGTGTTCTGTCCAGGGCCAGCCAGAATGAGTTACAAAGCAATCTGCACATGGCTGCTACTTGTGCTGGGCTTGGGGGTACCCAGATAAGGCTAGTTGCTGCTAGTGTCAGGGATGGGGCCCCATAGTGAGAGGTATGGGGCTCATTGAGGCCAGATTGTTTGTTTGAAAGACCTTTGGTAAAATATGAAGCATAAAAATGTGAAATATAACTAGAAGTTATGGGAATTCTCTTCCTGGCACTGGAAAGTTGGGCTGGGGGTTCTGATGTGGGGCTGGGATTCCTCACTTCTCAGGAAGAGGTCTCAGCAGCTGAGATACTCTTCCTAATTTTTATCTGCCACGTGTGGGTGTGTGATCATCCCCTCCTACCAGACTCATGATGGCTTGTTCTTTAATTCCTTTGTTGTAGGAATGAACATTACTGAGGTAATATTCAGCCATATTTCAGGTGGCTCTGAATGATGGTTTTTCTGTAGGTTAGTTGTAATTTTGATGTGGTTGTGAAAGGACACAAGTACAATGTTTACCTAAGCTGCCATCTTGATCAAAAGTCTTCTTCTAGAGGTTTCATAGTCTTCAGTTTTACATTTAGGTCTATAATGCATTTGAATTAATTTTTTGTATACACTGCAAGGCATGGATTATGGTTCATGTGGCCACAGGGCCCTAAGGTCCTCCCCAGAGGTTGTCTGGGCCCTAACAAAGACATGCTCTGCCAAGAAAAATTATTTTTAAAAAATATTTAAAAAGCTCCATGATACATAAAATTCTCACCTAGTAGCTACAAGTGGCGAATTCAGATAGCTATAAATTGATGAATAATGGATTAGACCTATTTTGTTAGCATAATTTCTATTTTTCTTAATTTTATTTTGATTATCATGTAGTCTCTTAGCAGAAATATTTCAGCTCAAATTCAAAACTGTAGGTCAGTGAATTGAATTCACAGTATGCATTGTTTTTAATAGAATATGCCATAGCAGTTAAAGGATCTTCAATCATTGCTCTTCCTACTAAATTTTCAGTCAAGACACCTCTCAAACACAAAGTGGGTCTAGTATAAAATTTATTTCACCTGATTGTCTGGCTGCTTCAATGAGACCATATAAATTATAGAGCTTGCAAACTCTTTTAAGGACAACATACATTATTTATTTTTATAGAATTTCTAATGTTTTATTTAGTGATTTAAAAAGTAATTCATGTTAATTTTGGAATTTTTAAAAAATGAAGTATTTAAATTTCTATTATCTAGAGGTAATTTGTGTTAACTTTTGTGTATATTCTTCCAGTATTCTCTTAACTATATACATGAATAATACATATTTCTCATAAGAGAATATGAATCCATTTGTTTGTTTAATAAAAGCAAACATATCTACGTATGTGCATATGTATGAACTTATACTTGATATTAATGCATTATATTATTTTTATAACTTTTAACCTTTAGATAGTAATACTTGACATATGGAAAATTCATGTAACATAAATTCACAAAGAACCAAATGCCATGAAGCTCTTTAGTCCTGCATAAGTCAGATATGTGTTTTTTTTTCTTCTCATAAAAATTGATTTAGGAAATATTTTGATTACTCTTCTAACAGTTTTTAAACTACGATGTAGTTACAATTTCTAACTAAATCAAAAGCTAACATCATTTCAACAAAAATATTCTGTTTTAAGATGATGTTTATTCTTTGCTTTAGAAATAACTGGTGTCTTATCTATGGCTTCATAGTAGAATGGCTAGCCTATAGTCTATACAGAAAAGAGATAGGAAATCCCATGGTCACTTGTAATCTACAATATATTCATATATAAGTTTTCACTTTATTTTGCCTATATAAGGAGACTGATGTTTTATTTAGGGGTGTCCAACCCATGGTCCGGGAGCCACATGTGGCCCAGGATGGCTATTCATGCAGCCCAACACAAAAATAATAAATTTAACTAAAGTATTATGAGATTTTTTGTGAATATGCATCACAGTGTATTTAATGTGTGGCCCAAGACAACTCTTCTTCCAGTGTGGCCCAGAAACGTCAAAAGGTTGGACATCCCTGGTAGAAAAATTTTTGTTTTTTTTCTTTGTTAACTATTTAGTCACATAGATATTTGTAAGTCACACTCATACACACTCAAAGAATTTTCAGTGTTTTACATTGAGATGACAATGTTAAACAAGGTCAAATAATACTTTAATTCACTATCATAAATCTTACAAAACATCTTAATTGTGTTTTCATTTAAAAGTCTAATTAAAATAAAAATTTCTCATAGTAGAATATGTTATTTATCTGCTTAATAAAAGCAAAAGTATGTATGTATTTGTACAGATATAAAAATACATGTAATATAAAATCATTGTAAAATTGCAGTATAGGTTATAAAATTATAGTATGGATAAATTGTGGGTTATGGTGAATTAAGGATTTTATGGAACAGTTTTGGAATTGATAAGGGAAAAATTCTGAGATGTCCTACATTAAATTACAGCAGGAGGGAGAGTGGAGGAGAGAGAGAGGGAAGTCAATGAGTTATTAAATCCCCAGGCCCAATCCTGTGGGAGGCCGCTCTGCATGGCGTGGGCCCAGCTCCCACTGGGAGAAGGGCCATGGGTTGGACACCCTTAAATAAAACATCAGTCTCCTTATATAGGCAAAATAAAATGAAAACTTATATATGAATATATTGTAGATTACAAGTAACCATGGGATTTCCTATCTCTTTTCTCACTGGATTCAGCAATCCGTGTGCACAGGACTCACACCCATGGATAGGTTTTCCCATGGGGAATCAGGCCTGCAAGGTACTTAGTCTTCTATGAGTCTTGCTTTTTGCTAAAACTCCCTCACTCTGAATTGAGGACATTTACTACAAAGCAACTTCCTAAAAACCAAGCTAAACCTTCCAAGGATGAGTGTAACCAGTTCAACTACTTTTGCCTTTTCATTTGCAAATATCCCTCTTCTGTGATGTGATTACAGGCATTCTCTTCTTTGTTTTCTATAAAAGGTAACCACCTAAAGGGAGGCTGTGCATAGTTAATGAGGACCTTCCTATAATGTGCCCAGTAAGACAATAAAAGCTCATTGGAGCAAGGGCCAAGGCTTTTGCTCCCCTTAAGACAAAAGCCATGCTGTCCCTTTTCCTCCACTGGATTCAGTAATCCATGTGCATGTCTCATTTTCATCCATAATGATGTGGACTCCATGAGCCAGGGTCCACGTCACAATCCAACAAAAGACTATCCACATTTCTGAATGTATGTTGAAACTGAATCAACTTCCAGGTGACTATTTCCGTTCTTATCCTGGATCACATAGCCAACCACCAGATACCACTGTATCTTGCTTATGCATGAACTATTTGGCTTATTGCCCACAACCAATTCAAAAAAAGTAAATACTTGTACAATACAGACTATGCACCCATCCAGAACTTCTGCTTTTGATTTCTCCTACCCTCTTTATGTAGAGTCAATGTGAATTCCTTCAAAACAATTACACCTTTCTCCTCCAAAATCATTGTTGCTCCCAGAATGGCAGACACAGTAGTCGTTCTCTGCTGCCGGGGTTTAGACGCATGTCCCAGGAACAGGCTCTTATTCTGGCTAGCATAGAGCTCAATAAACTCTTTCAGAAGAATCTTTTGGACTTGAAGGTTTTTATGAAACAGAACCAACAATTTTTAAAATCATTTAAAATGCCTTTTTCTCAGTTACGGACCTTATGAAAAGTTTTTAAAAATGAATATTTTTTGTCTTCTGACTCATTATAAAACAATATTCTTTTGTGACTCCTGAACTTTGATTTGCTAAGCTTCCAAAAAACTGGTATTAACATTACATTTGCCAGAAAAAATACAATAGACTTATGAGATGAGAAAAAGTATCCAGTTCTGTCTTTACTTTTATTTAAGTCTACTAATGGGAGTTTTTTCATAAGTTGTTTGAACAATTGGTGACAGAATTATATAAAAGAGTTAGAGATGGGTACTCTGCTCAGAAACCCATGAAAGTTATTAAAATCAGAGTCTTCCAATAAATTTCTTCAGTGAGACAATTATATTTTGTAACATATAAATATTAATTTTTACCCAAAATTGCTTTTGTCAAAAGGTAATAGTTTTACTATCACTGTCTGGAAACCATCCTTTTTATAAAAGCAAACAGTAACATGGGCTGTGGTTACCTGTGGTTAGTTTATAAGGAGTCCTGAATTGAGGCTAAAAACAAAAAGGCCCTTTACTTAGTCAAAGTTCTGATGAAGGAAAACACCAAAACAGATGATAGGGCTGCAGCCAGTGGTCAGCTGACTGGATGAGGAAGGGGACTAGATATCAGGCAAGCTTTGTGGATTGGGATCTGTGGGTGAATTTATTCATTTATTCATTAATTTGTGTAAGTTCTATAAATATGTACTAATATATACATATTTTATATATGTGCACATATTATATATATATATATATATATATATATATGAGATTATGTTTGATGCTAGAAATTCAGAAATAAAGGAAACACAGCCCAAACCTTCAAAAGTCTCACAATGTGGTTTGGGATACAGTAAGTACAGTGATGAAAATGAAACAGCTGTTATGGAAGAATGGGGAATATGAATCTCCATTTGTGTCATGTATATCAGACCTCAAGGATGGCCCTAGTTTTCTAGAAAATCAAAAACACACATTATGTCTATCCCTGCATATATGCATTTCTCATTATTACTTACAAAGAAGTACCTATTGCCTTTACTTATCATACTTTTTTGAGTCTAGAGACTACAGTTTTCCAGCCACTGTACTCCATGCACCTACATTCAAGAATAAGGGGACTATTAGAGAAAAAAAAATGGAGTAAACAAGATTAAAAACGATTAGAATCAAATAAACGGTAAGGGATGCTGATAATTAGGATCTAATAATTCAGGCAGTATACTAGGCAATTTCACAAAAAAAATGTGTATATCAAGAATAATAACCATAGTTTATTTTCTAAAAAGATACATCTTAACTCTAAAAGTTTTAAGCAGTGCTAAAATAAATTTCCCAAATATCATGCCATAAAATGTAATATTTTATTATCTTCCCACATAACTGTAGTGTTTATGTCTCTGTGTGTGTTTAGAGTGAGTGAATAATAGTGATAGAAATGGTTTTAGAGAGTAAAATTATACTATAATTGACACTTTTCAAGTAAAATACAATTTAATGCATTTTAAAAGTATTTTGACAAGGGAAAAAACAAAGTCTACCTGGAAAATTGCTGTACATTGAACTAACTTTTATGAATGAAAATATTAAATACTGCGAAATTAGAGAAATTATAACTAGAAAATACTTCTTGTTTAAAATAAAAACTATTATTTTGAAAATTAAGAATTTTCATCAAAATTTTAACTACATCTTTCTGTACTGTTTCTATTTAAATGATGGCATTAGAACAGTTACCTATTTTCTAATTTCACTGTAGCAAGAATTCTAACTGATTCAATCAATTACTGATTTTTACAATATCAGACATTACCATATTTACATTCAGTTTTTAATTATAGGGCTGATTATTCAAGATAGATTCATTGGTAATTTATATACAGAATTAGTAGATATTTAAGGATATATTCTCTACCATCTTGAAAAACATCTTGGTTAGGTATAAAATCACAGTACCATTGTCTATATCAGAAAATTGCATATCATTTTTCACTAATTTTTTATATTGAATGATACTGTGAACAAATTATGAGTTTTCTTTCTTTTTTAAAGTGATTTGGGGCTTTTTAAAAAAAGATTTTATTTATTTTTAGGAAAAGGGGAAGGGAGAGAGAAAGAGAGGGTAAGAAACATCAATGCATGATTGACTCTCACGTGGCCCCCACTGGGGACCTGGTTGGCAACCCAGGCATGTGCCCTGACTGGGAATCGAACCAGTAACCCTTTGGTTAGCAGCCTGCACTCAATCCACTGAGCTACACCAGCCAGCGTGAGTTTTCTTCTTTTTTATAACTGAATTTTAAAAATGTTTTTCTTATTAATGAAGCTTATTCATTATATTAAGATAAGCTTTATTGTAAGGTTTAGTTTGTATTTATTTAATTATCTATATTTACATCAGAAAGCTGTCTCCCATGAATATAGCACTTTTTCCATTTCGTATTTTTTATTCAGGTACAATTCTATAAATGTTGGCTCTCTTCTTTATTTTTTACCTTTCATATTTATCATATTCTCTATAATAAATTACTTTTATTTACTTTCCTACTTGTTTTGTGTGATTTTTTCCCATCTTTCTCTTGGGGGGGTGTGTTATTTGGGAGAAAAAGTACAGGGTATTTGGAAAAGATATTTTGTAATCTAATGACATATCTCCTCAGATGGGATTTGTCACTAAAACATTGACAAATAATCTGTATTATGATCTTGCCAACGCTTTATCTTCTGTGTCTTCTACCCTGCTTTACCTCTATCCTTGCCACAGGCTGAGAGACCAGGTCAGAAACAATAAAAATGACTTTGTTGGCATGGCTATTTCCTTAACTTGCCCCTTTGCTGTTCCACCGTTAACCTCTGTCTCTCCAAGGTCGATCTTTACCCCTCTCAAGGTAGCTCTTATCACTTCAATTCACCTCCTTTATTTCTCAGTTCTATGCAATCTAACTTTCCTTACCCTTCCACTGAGGTGTTTTCATCAATTATAATTCTTGATTTAAAGTCTAGTGGGCGATCTTCAATCTGACCCTCATTTGACCTGGCGTACCTCTAGATAGGAAAATAAAACAAAAGAAAAGAAAACATCTCTATTCTATATTTCTGCCAATAGGCTGACTATTTTTGAAGTATCGCCTGAAAGCAAATATGCCTGTATGGCCCTGTGTACACACACACACACACACAGGCACACACACAGGCACATGGAGCAAAGTTTAAGGTTAATCAATATGCCCAGAATTTTGCAGTCAGAAAACCTAGAAAGAAGGTAAAATTTAACACAAAGATAGGTACTTAGCAATTGAAAAAGAGTTGTTTTGTTTCTTATGTGTAGGGAGAGGATGGTTCATCATGGTCATTTTAGTTCTTAGAGTCTCTGAAGGTGTAAATTTAACATGCATCTCCTATTCCTAATGAAGGTGTCATAGTTCTCATGCATTTTCCACCTGGAAAGCTCCAGCAGAATTTAATCTACTTCAGTTATTGTCCAGATTGCTTCTAGAGTCCATAATTATTGCACAACTATGATCTTGTTTTGCTGATGTTTAAAACAAAATCTTTTAATCTTATACAATTCTATATAAATTAAAAACAATATATATAACAGATTATTCATATCTCTCTTACCTTAACCTCTGTCTACTCATCCTGCCTTATTTGCATGCATAATATGCCCCTGCTACTCAAACTATTTACAGTTCTACCAAAGTGTGCTACTTGTTTTTTTCTTCAACGTTTATAAAAGTTGTCTCTATTTCAAAAGTGTTTGCACTATTTTTAGCTATTTCCTGGAAAACTTCAACTCTCCCAAGAGTTAATGTTGTCCTTTTTGATTTTGATATTCCTAATTTCATTTACCCACATTTACAAAATATAAGCTTTTCAAGGCTTTTGAAATCAGAATTCAGTATTCTGTTCTCCATGACATCATTCTGCTTTATATATTTCTGTTATATTATATATTGATTCCCTATTGCTACTGAAACAAATTGCCACAAAATCAGTGATTTAAACAACACAAATTTATTACATTAATTTATGCAAGTCAGATCTCTGAATGGTTTTCACTATGTCAAAATCAAAATGCTGGCAGGATTATAAGCTCTCTGGGGGTTCTAGGGGTTATCTGTTTCCTTATCTTTTCCAGCTATTAGAGGCCACCTGCATTTTTTGACTCCTGGCTTCCTCCTCTGCCTTCAAAATTAGCAGTGTGTCACCCTGACTGGCTGGTTCAGTTGGTGCAGTGTGATCCCACAACAGGAAGGGTTAGCAGTTTGATCCCCGGTCACTGCACAAGCCTAGGTTAGAGGCCTTGTCCGCAGTTGGGGCACATGTAAAAGACAACAGATTAATGTTTCTCTCACACATGGATGTTTGTCTCTCTCTTTTCCCCTCTCTCTAAAAATAAATAAATAAAATCTTTGTAAAAAATGAGCAGAATATCATCTCCAAATTGCCCTTGGACTCTGACCCTCAGTTATCACATCCTTCTTCTGATTCTGACACTACACTATCCACTTATAAAGAACCCTTGTGTTTGCACTGGGCCCACTCAGATAATGCCATATAATCTTTTAATCTCAGGATCCTTAATTTCATCACACTTACAAAGCCCTTTTTGTCAAGTAAAATGACATACACACAGATTCCAGGTATTAAAATATGAATATCTTTGGGGGCCCATTATCTACCCTACCACACATAGTATTAAGTGAATTACTTTTAAAAGTCTTTTTCTTTCCATGAAATAGTACAGTCTTCAAAATAATTTTTGTTAAATTTATTAAACAAGGAGGCCATTAGACTGATGTAGCTGTAATGCTCTGAGGCCCTATGTAAGCAAAACAACATCTAAGCCTACAAATATCACAAGGTTACAAAATCAGAGACCTAAAGACAACTAATCACAAATAACCAACTAGGCTTTAAGCTATAGCCAATCACTTTCTCTGGCTTCTATCAGCAGGACACTTTGAACCATTTCTGGTTTGTCATTGCCTGATTTTATTTCAAATAAAGTCTTTAAAAATGTAAATATGGCCTAGTTTATCTTTTAGTATCTCTTAGGGCTACATTCATCAAAATTTCTTCAGGTGTTTCAAAAATTACAAATTCATCAGTCAAAGTGTACCCAGGATAATCAGTGTTTGTGCTGCCTGTCACTACCAGAACCAATAAGTAGAGACAAGGATTAAATCTTTATGGGTGTTTTATTCAGGTCACAATCTGAGAAGACCAAGTTATGTGTCCTCAAAAACTGTACTGACATCTCATCTCAAGCAAATCATTTTATAAGGAGAAGAAAGGGTAGGTAAGAGAATGGGATAAGAGTTACAGTCCAGAGGTGATTTTCCTACTACATCTTTATCTGTTGATCAACAATTCTTTATCTGCAACTTGGACATTCCCGTCCTGGGACACAATGGCTCAGATGCCATCTCCTCACTTTTAGACCCTTGGGCAGAAAGATGGAATTTGTTGTTGACCTCCTGGAGTCACATAGGTCATGCATCCCACTTCCTGGAGCAACAGCTTTCCACATGCATTCACCACTTGAGCCTGTCAGCTATGACTGAAGCTAAAATCATTAACTCTTCAGTTTCCCTATCAAAATATCCTATGTACCACAAAAAATTCTCAGAATGTGAGGCCAAGGAATCCCCATTTCAACAAATTCTTCAATACTTATTACCCAAAGGAGAGTGTAAAAATCACTAGTAGAAATCAGTCTGGGTACTTTTTTTCTCATTTTATCTTGAGTTTCTAGCACAGTATACTAAACTCCAGTAAATGTATGATTAAATGATTAAATGAATGAATATGTTAGGTAATCTTTAGAATTGTTATCATCTATAAGATTGATTCTTTAATTTTAAGGTGGAAGAATAACATTTTTTAAAAGAATATACATAAACTGAACAATTTCTAAATTATCTTGCAGCTGAAATTTGCCCATATATATATATATAATTCATGTAAAAATATCTTCAGGATAGTCCAATTTGATTAGTGAGATGGCAAAGCAATACTCTGAATAAGATCATCATCTCCCAGCATGTTTCCCACCCTGCTGAAAAGTTTAGAACACAGTTATAGAGTAACCTCAGACACACATTTACTAGCACTTTGGCCAAAAATAATTTTATGATGAAGCTAGAGATATGAATAAACAAGGGGTTTTTATTAGAGTTGAAAGAAGATTTTAAGCTTAAGTCCCTTCTTTAATTCCCCACATTCAGAAAAGTACTGATGCTGCTCAGATCCCCTTTCAAGATAGAATTTACTATTTAATTGCAAGGAAAGCAATTGCAAGTTAGTTGACAGCTTCCAACTACAGCACATTCATTATCCATCACAGCATTGAAGAATCAATGCCATACACTTCCTAGGAAGCTCCCAGCCAATGACTAAGCATGGCAGAGCTACTAAAAGCAGCTTGAGTATTTGCAAGCAACTTGTGACCTCTCTAATGGCCAACGTGATTTGGAACAGTCTGTTGGTTTGGCTGAGACTTTGTCAAATCTGAAATGCAGTCTGAGACTCTTCCTGTGCAGTTTTCCTCTCTGCCCTCTTTCCTTACACAGGTGTCAGATTTCCTTCACAGTCTGAAAGTTTTCCCTGCTCAATCCTACTTCCTTTTAGTTTATCCTTCACACTTCCCTCCCTCCCTAAAACAAACAAACAAAAACACCTCTTCTACACTTAACTTGTTCTCAGTGTCTGCTTCCTGAAGCACCCAACTGACACTTCCATACCTGAAATATCTCATTTTATCTCCCACTCTAGTTTATCAGGCCTTACAGTAGTTTTTGAATTCTGGTCAATGCTGAGCCTCCTTAATGTCTGTGAGGCATGTGTCGTTCATTGGACCTTTTGCTCAGGAGGGTCCATACTTGGTCTAATGTTCTTCTGTTGCCATCTTAAAACTCTTAACAATTTTTATACAGAGAACTCTACATTTTTATTTTGTACTAGACCCCCAAACTATGTAAACAGTTCTTTCTACTTTAAAATTTTTCTATAACATTAAAAATTGTGTTTACCACTTTTTCATGAATATCTTAGTTCTTTGAAACATTTGTTCCCTATTGGTTGCTGATATTGGCACTTACTTTGTATTAAAGTCATGTCCTTCTTTCCATTTTGTACCGTAATTGGGTGGGGGAGTGTGTGCCTATCTTCTTCCCTAACCAGAATGTGTTCTCTGAGGCCACATTTGAGCCTCCTTATTATTGCATGTAAAACTGTCAAGTAAACATTTAGAAATATCTGGAAATATTTTCTGAATAATTGACACAAAATCTCGTTAATATGAAGAGAGAGGACACAGATTTAAGACGTGCAAGCGTAGATGTGTGAACAAAGTCAAGCCTAATGTTTTGGACTCTTCCATTCTTTCTTTCTACCTCATGAGTAGTGGGAAAAACCTGTTTTCCAACTAAAACTAAGTTTCTTCTAATTTAAACACTCTCAGTTCTGTTTAAAACAACTCATTTAAGATAAATTCTCAATCATTGAAAGTTCTTTGTTTCCCTCGCTGAGAGAGTTTAATTTGATCTTATCAAGGTAAGAGAATACCCCTAATAAACCTAAATAACAACAACTACACAGATTGCTATGAGCTAGGTATTATACTAATCATTTCATATTTAAAATCTCATTTGTTCTTCATAAAAATTCTGTGAAGGTGGTACTAGTGCTAATCACTTGGTTTACAAAAGTCAAACACTTAGGGAACAGAGTTGGAGTGCTGCAACCTGAGTCTAATTGCCCCAAGACCCAGGCAATTGATGAGTTCACTTTCATCTCAGACATGAATGTTTACCTGATATTTCTTTAGCAAAACATCCAGCTTTCTCCACAGGTATGTTTCTTTCTGAACACAACTAGGGAAAAAAACATCTTCAAGCTGACCACTGGAGTACACATGGGTGAGAACATAAGACAAATTTCAATCAGGAAATTCTTTTAAAAGGCATTAATTAATTGGGCATTAATTAATTTCCTACTTTCAGACCATCAAAAACACGACATTTTCCCTTGTGCTTCAAATTACCTGAGAGACTTTCTGTGAAGGCAGACCTAACCTACACAAATGACCACCGTCCTGAGGGCCTCCAAAGCTGAAACGAAAAGATGGCTGAAATTCAAAGTAGACAATAAAGAATGTGCTGCAGGAAGCTTTCAAAGTGCAAATTAACTCATTTATTATGTCTGTGATAATCAAAGTAGCATGCTTAGCATTGTATAACATTTCTCATGTTTTCTATAAACCACAGTTCAGCATCTTTTTGGAGGAAGAAAACTAAGTCATTTTTAATACTGAAACACATTTTGGTTGAGGGGTATAACTGTTTTATTGGACCTTGCAACTTGGCAGCTAGTCTCTTCAATTATACTTTTTAAGTAGGACAAGACTGAAAAAAAGCCCTTCATGCAAACCCTTCATGCTGAGGCCTTCAATGGGATTGGATATGCTGCGGTATCTCACCAAGGCACATTTCCTTAAGCAAAAGTGTGTTTTTGCAGATGGTTACTTTTGGTCACTTAGTGCTACCAACAAACAATTACATTCTCTTTTCTGGTTCCTATAGGCCAGTTATCCAAAATTAAGTTAGAATATGCACATTTTTGTAAGGAGAACAGATGATTTAAACAGACCATGGTAACTAATCATTTCTTCTTAAAAACATGCTGTGGTCAGCATAGACTAAGTGACACCTCAGCAAAGGTGTTTCAAGTGTCATTTTTTGTTTCATTGTTATACAAAGAATCCCCAAATTGAATTGTCTCTTTTTTATACAATAGGGGAAAATAGTGGCTCTCCTTTTCTTGGATTACAAAACATCTTTCAATACACAAAAGCAACACTTTTACAGGTTGAGTAGATATAGGTTCTTTTTGCCTCTGTCTTCCCACTTCCTCCAAGGTACAATCAAAGATACTTTCTATATGTAGACTTAATCTTATCCAGTGTCTGGAGTATGGAATTGACTATGTTGCAGGTTAAAATTTGTCAAATATCAGCAATATCACATGGTTCAACCTACAAGTACTCCAGTTCCTCTTAAACAACCCAGTCTGTCGTGTTCCTGGGATGAGCTCTGTGCAGATGCGTACCCAACAAGTCAGGCTTTACTCACCTGGGCATCACGTTCTCCAGTGATTTAGACTTTCAATTTTCTCAAATGCTTAACTTATGCCTTTTAGTTCCTTCCTTGATTGTATCTCTTATGTTTTAAATTATACTTAATAGCAGACTTAACACATTTGCTAGGGATCCACAGGCGCCCCAGAACATTTTTGCCAAAAGCAACAAATAAAGAGAATTTTTATAAGGTGAGAGGCCATTTTTTTATGACAGCCTCTTGAACTACAATTGGATTCAAAATTTGGCTTGACATTTTTCACTAATTTGTAAAGTTCTATTAAAAATCAAATAAGAAGCAACAATCAGGTTGAAACAATCGATTCCAATTTTTTATAACATCACATTATCCTAACATATTATTTGAATTACATGTCTCTAAGCAAGAAATCCACTGGTTAATTGAGATAACTTTCATAAAGTTATCAAAAATTCTTAACAATGAAGGAGAACGGGTAAGTGAGTCTGCATACAACTTGTCTCTGTCCTAACAACTTCCATGGTCACACGAGTTTAGAATCTAACAGCATTTAAGTTTTTGAAAAAAATCTAAAGAAACTTGACTTTTTGCCCCAACTTCCTTTGTTTTGATCACTTACACAGTCTCTCTCTTTTATTCTTTTCTTCATCTAATGTTTTTTTTTCTTATTCTTTCAACGCATTCTCTGCCTCTTCTTGCTGAATGTGATTCCTATGACTTCTTCCCTTTAGTTTCAATGGTCAGTGTTCAACAAAATGAAATAAATGTTGGGGGGCACTGAGAAACCAAGTCCATAGCATTTCTGAGTTAGAAGCAATACTGACAATTTATAGAATATTTTGTTTTGTTTTATTACTGGTCATAATGTAAAATGAGAAACAGCCAACTCCTCTAAAAATTACTTTAAGAAAAAATAATCCAAATTTAGTGGGCAAAATTTTATCCCTTGTTTGCTCTTGAAAATTTTCCTCAAAGTTAAGTTTAATACCACAGTCTTCTTTTGATTCTGCCCCAGAGTGGTGGAAAATCATTTGTGTAAAGAGTATGGATCTGAGTGTAAGCCCTGAGTCTTTCCCTTCCTAGTTGATTAACTTTGACATGCGACCTTCTCTGGATGGACAGTACAAGCCTAGGAACATTTTTATGAATATTGGGATAACAGAGAGATGGTTTCCCAAAATCTAGATGCTGAATACATGTTTATTTTCCTCACCCCTAGGTAATCAACTTGTTTGAATTAGTGTCACTGATAGGTTTATAACAATTAAGGAGGAAATAAGAGCTATTGATCTATTTACTTACTTTTTGTATGAGTTATATAACTTTGACTTTATGATTGCAGATATAAATTCAATTATTTTGATATTGCTTTAGAACCCACCATCATTTTGCACATCATATATTTCATTTTATGTAAACTCAATTGTAATTTTGAGAAGGTAAATGTTATCATGATTTATTATTGTAGAGAGTGGGTCAAACTGGTTACACATTAGAGCTAGTGATTGACAGGCTGAATCCAAAAGCCAGGTCTCTTAACTTTTATTTAAATCTTGTTTCTAATGTATAACACATAATTAAAAATTAGAAACAATGTTTATCATAATATATGGTGAATGGCAATGTTTCATGGTTGTCAACATGTCATAATAACTTTGTGCATGAACTCTAGATCCAGAGTGTGCAAGTCCCAGCTCAGCCATTTACCAACTGAGTAAACTTGGATAATTAACTTCTGTTTTTGTTAGAAAGAATTATAAGAACAAATCTAATGGTGAACAATGAAAATCCATACATATGAGCTAAAACCAGATATTTTATTTTTAATTACTTCTCTCAATGATAGATGTATATTAGCCACATTTCACAGATGAGGAAATTTATGCTCAAATACTACAAAAAAATCCATTTAAGTTAATGCAACTAATACATATCATAAAAAGTGTAAATGTAAGTCTGTCTTCAAAGCCTATGTGCTTTCATTATATCACATGATGTCACTTAGAGTTAATCTAGTATTTTACTTTTCACACGAGCAAACTATCTCCAAGGGAGAAAACCCATGAGTCTTAGAAATTATGTCTAGTTAGTTATAGGCATAAACTAAGGTCCAGGATTCCTAAATCAGCATTCGGTGCTTACATGAAACCGGAGTGTGGCCTAAATAAGTGGGATCTTTTTTGTTTTGTTTTAGTTGTTCGTGATCTTATGTTGTTGTCACTGTTTTATTTATTCAAAACTTATTGAAGAAAATAAGGGGAGAGAAACCCTTTTTAAAATTAATAAGGCATCTGTTCTCTGTATCTACAAATCCTACTAAAATGTCAGGCAGACTGATACGTAATTCCTAAAAGCCAACTAATTACAGTGCATTTACAAAAATGACCTGTTCTTTCCTGCTTATTTTCTATGTGGTACATTAATGTCCAAAATAATATACTAGTAAATACAGACAGCACAGCACAACAATATTGGGGTGATGTATTGAATAACCCATGCCAGAGGTGCTAGCAGAACAATTAGAGGGCTCACATAATTTTAAAATGATATCAAAAGGTCAACCAAGCTTTTATTTCAGTAAATATCACTTTATGGTTTAAATTCTTTTTAGAGCAAGTATTCAAAACTTTAATACTAGAAAGGTCAGTCCAAATTCAATATTTAAATTTTAGTAAATGTACAATATACACATATATTACTAAGCTACGCATAAGTAAGAACTGTAAATTACTGTAATGCTGAGTGTAACTTTCAAAATGGCAGATTTTTTGATGTGCTTCCTGAAGAGATAACATTAGCTATGAGACAAAAGACTGTAAATGACAAGAAAAGTCTTCTCTCAAGATTAAGAGGTATGGCGTGACTTTTATCATTGGTCTCCCATCCTAGGATGAGAACTCAGTGATCACCTGGCTCAAAAGAGAGATT
Organism: Tonatia bakeri; assembly: GCA_004024845.1. NCBI lineage: Eukaryota > Metazoa > Chordata > Mammalia > Chiroptera > Phyllostomidae > Tonatia > Tonatia bakeri. The sequence goes on from PVIA01009245.1 coordinate 28,161, forward strand.
ATGGATACCTCTGACAAAATTATGGGCTCTTAGCCATTGGAGAAATACCAAAAAAAAAAACCAAACACACAAATTAAATAATGAAATAATAAAGAAAAATGTTTTAAATATTAATATATTTGGGGGGTCCATGGAAGCATGTTTTTTAAGTATTTTTTATTGATTATGCTATTACAATTTTCCCCCTTTATCCCCCCTCTGCCCTGCGCCCCCAATCCTCTAGCTTCCCCCACCCATTTAGTTCATGTCCATGGGCTATACATATAAGTTGTTTGAGTCCTCTGTTTCCCGTACCATTTTTTATCTCTCTCTATCTATTTTATGCCTGCCAATTATGCTTCTTCTTCCCTGTACCTTTCCCCCCCATTCCTCCCTTCCTCATCCCCACTGAAACCCTTCCATGTGATGTTCATTTATCTGATTCTCTTCCTGTTCTGGTTGTTTGCTTAGCTTTTGTTTTCATTGTTTTTCTTTTCTTTTAGGTTCATTTGTTGATAATTGTGAGTTTGTTGTCATTTTACTGTTCATAGTTTTTTATCTTCTTCTATTTCTTAGACAAGTCCCTTTAACATTTCATATAATAAGGGCTTTGTGATGATGAACTCCTTTAACTTGACCTTATCTGGGAAGCACTTTCTCTGCCCTTCCATTCTAAATGAAAGCTTTGCTGGATAGAGTATCCTTGGATGTAGGTCCTTTCCTTTCATGACTTCAAATACTTCTTTCCATCCCCTTCTTACCTGCAAGATTTCTTTTGAGAAATCAGCTGATACTTTAATGGGAACTCCTTTGTAGGCAACTGTCTTCTTTTCTCTTGCTGCTTTTAAGATTCTCTCCTTACATTTAATCTTGGGTAGCTTAATGATGATGTGCTTTGGCGTGTTCCACTTTGAGTCCAATTTTTGGGGGATTCTTTGGGCTTCTTGGACTTCCTGGAAGTCTATTTCCTTCACGAGATTGTGGAAGTTTCCCTTCATTATTTGTTCAAATAAATTTTCAATTTCTTGCTATTGTTCTTTTCCTTCTGGTACCACTATAATTCGGATATTGGAATGTTTCAGGTTGTCCCAGAGGTTTGTACATCTCTTTACTTTTTTTGAATTCTTGTTTCTTCATTCTGTTGCAATTGGATGTTTATTTTTTCCCTTTTGTTCCAAATCGTTGCTTTGAATCCTGGTTTCCTTCCCATCACTGTTGGGTCCCTGAATATTTTGCTCTATTTCATTTTGGGTATCTTTCATTTGAATTTTTTTATATTTTTCAACCAAGCTCAATCAGATCTGTGAGCATTTTGGTTACAAGGGCCTTAAATTCCCCATCAGATAGGTTGGCTATCTCTTTGTCACTTAGTTCTCTTTCTGAAGTTTTGCTTTATTCTTTCATTTGGGTCATATTTCTTTGTCTTGGCATAGCTGATAGGTTATAAGGGTGTGGGGCCTTAAGTATTCACCTGGGCAAGGCAACCCTCTTTGCTGTGCTGCTGCCTGTGGAGGAGGGACCAGAAGGGGAACAGTGCAGCTCCCCTGCTCATCTCCAGCCCACTTTCCAACGAACTCTCTCTCATGAGAGACTGGGGGTTTCTCCCACTGTGTCAACCCCTGCCATGATCCACAGTCAGCTTTGAGTCTCAGTTTCACCTTCAGCTAGCCCTGCCCACCCAGTTATCCTTCTCACCTATTTCTCTGAGCCACCAGGCCCACATGGTCTGGTGGTTCTGGTTGATTTTTTCTTTAATTCCTTGGTTGTCAGAATTCTTTGCAGTTTGCTTTTCTGGCACTTCTGTTTGTTTATTGATTTCAGATTGGTTGTTATCCTCCTTTTGGTTGTGCAAGGAAGCAAAGGGTTTCTACCTATGCTTCCATCTTGGCCAGAACTCCCTTATTAACTATTTATTTTGCCAGAAATAGTCTCTGCTCAGTTATTCTGCACTTGCTTCATTCTTTTTGTTTATAGCCACACCATCCTCACAGTCAAGCACTGCACAATCTACATTCAGGGACGCAATCTTCTGTAAGGTTTTCTTAGACCCCACTGAGGAATAAATGCCAATTAGCCACAAATAATAGGCAAAAGAGCTTTATTTTGGTGTTCATGCTCCCAGCGAGGTTTTCCCAGCTCCCACCCAGAGAGCTGAGAAAAGCTCACACCGTGCAGAGAACGTGGCGGGGTTTTATTCTGATTGACCCTCCTCGTGGGGGCTAAGGATTGGTTCCCTCCAAACAAAGTGGTAACCCATCATTGGTGGCTCTTCTCTCGCCCTGGTGTGACATCAGCCATCTCTTCCAGTTAAGAGTTCAGCCGCCATCTTGGCTGCTCCCTGTGTCCGGCTGCAGGTGCAGTTACCCTGGGCACTTGCCCATAGAAGACTGCAGCCCGGAGGGCTGAGGTAGCCGGCAGTGGTGGGCTCCAGCCTGGGCTCTGGTGTCGGGGTCTGGAAGTGTGCTACGGCTGGGAGGGCACGAGGGCTGGAAGCGCACGACTGTTCAGGCGGTGCCTTCACTTATGGCGGGGCAGTGGGCAGCATCTCCCCTTTGTCCTACCCCGCCCATCCTGACATCTATTTTTTTTTCATCATTTCCAGGTACATAGAGCACTGCCCTCTGAGGAATGTACTTGTGATTGGATGAGGAACTATATCCAAACCTGGGCACATCAGCTGCCAGAGATGTTTTCCATGGGCTCCAGCAGCAGGAGGGCAGAGCAGACTACAGCCACGTGAGAAGAGTCGGGGTTGGTGGCTCTGCGGAGAGAGCTGAAGAGTCAGCAGCCAGGATCCCTGTGCTCAGTCATTCCCCATAATGCAGAAGCCTGGAAGCACATGTTAATAAAGCTTGTAATAAAGAAAAAGCATGTAGTCATTATCTTCTTCATATATTATTAGCCTGTAAAATGGTCGTTGAAGGAATCTCCATTGATATTTTAAGCTGTAGATCTAGACTCTCACATGTGTGGCACTTGTCATGTATGGATATTCATTTCACTATTATTGGATGTTTGAATAAAAAAATAGACACATAAGTTGTGCTTATCTCATGAATATGTTACCGTACAGCCACATGGGTTTCTGCTGCTGTGCCATGAACTCCAGAGACGGAGGTTTAGTAAAAAAGTTTTTTATTTAAAAGGCCATGTAATTTTTGAAGAATAATGGGCTTCTATTTCAAAACCCATTTCATTTAAAACACCCAAAACCAAATAACCCCTTCAACTTCTGCCAAATCAGTTCAAGACTATGTCTGGAATCCCTTCTCCTATTTAAAAATACTACCCTTTGTGATAATCAAGTGGCTGCAGCATGATCATCCAGGTGGCTTAGCAGGTTCCCCATCACTCTACCTTCAGGCATTACTCTCAAGTGAATGTTCGGCCAGCCGGTGAGGCAAGGCCAAGCAGCACAGTTCCAATTGCCAGCATTGCAGCACTGCGAGGAGGGGCCTGGAGTCTGCTGCCTGGCCACATGGTCTCCAGGGCACACCAACCCAGAAACAGTTAAGGTCCCAACTAGGTCCCCAAGAGGAAAGAAGGAGCCAGTCTCAACACATGCTACATTTTAAAGTCCAGCCCCAAAATCCTATCCTTGACTAAAGCCAGTAGAAGGACTTTTTCTCTGTTTAAACATCTCACTAGCCAGCCAGGCTCAGGTGTCTTTCTAAACTTCCTTCTGCTGTGTTGCCATGCTGCTGGATTCCTGGGCAACGCATGCAAGCGCTAGGTTATTTACTGCTGCCTGGGGCAGCCTCTTCTTCCTGCAGCCCCTCCCTTCTCCAGGAAGTATAGCCTCTAATGCCAGATCAGTGATCCCCCAGTTCACAACAATCTAGCCAGACCAACAGGTATGCTTCTTTTTATTTAAGATAACATGCCATATGTACACACAGTACCGAGAGCTCTTGGTATTACAGTGACAACATGGCCAAAGATAAAAGACAGAATAATAGGAGAAAAACAAAAAGATTAATAACATGTATACCTCCTGTTTACATGGAAGAGATTCAGGAATACCAATTAACTCTTTGTAATGGTCCAAGACATCGCCTGAAATACCATCTCCAGTTTATGACAAAAGAAGCTTTTGGAAGGTAGAGAGCAAGTTAAGAGGTTTTCAGGCAAAGCAGAGTAAACGTGGGTTAGGGTTATTATGTAGATTTAAGAGTCTCTGGAAATTTAGTTATCCTTTCCTTTCTGGTACAAAGAGGGAGACTCCCTTACAAATTGAGATTTTTCTTACAAATGTAAAAATCTCTTACCAAAAGATACCTTCTACTAGGTTTTCCAACTTTTCCTATGTTTGCTGTTTCTTAAAAATAAAGACCTCAGGATAATTCTTAATCCAAAGAAGCACATTTTGGGGTGGAAATTCTGTTCCCCTTCATATGCATGCATGGAATCCATGGCAATTGTTAGACTTATAACATATACTTTCAAAATAACAAGACACAGCTTCCAACATTTAAAACTATAAGGTTCATTTGGTCATATCCAAGCTCATAAACATGCATTACCCAGAAGAATGTGAATGTCTTTTGAAGGAAATCATACAAATAGAATCAGTCAATAAACACTGATTGGTGTTTTTGATATTCAAAGTAAAGTGGTAAGAGTATTTCTAAATAGTGTTAAAGAGAGAACAAAACACAGACTCAAAATGGCATCATTTGTGCTACAGGTCATGATGGCAAACCTAGGTTTAATACCTGACATTACTGCTGTTTCAACCTCTCCTAGAAACATAATCATTTTTATTAATATTTTTATTGATTATGCTATTAAAGTTTTCCCAATTTTTCTCCCTCTATCCCCCCTTTGCCCATCCCCCCCAACACTCCATCATTGCCCTCCCTTAGTTCATGTCCATGGGTTGTACATATAAGTTCTTTGAGTCCTCTGTTTCCCATACCATTTTTTATCTATCCCCATCTACCTTATGCCTACTAATCATGCTTCTTCTTCCCTGTACCTTTCCCCCTCATTCCTCCCTTCTCTCTCCCCACTGAAATCCCTCCGTGTGATGTCCATTTATCTGATTCTCTTCCTGTTCTGGTTGTTTGCTTAGCTTTTGTTTTCATTGTTTTTCTTTTCTTTTAGGTTCATTTGTTGATAGTTGTGAGTTTGTTGTCATTTTACTGTTCATAGTTTTTTATCTTCTTCTATTTCTTAGACAAGTCCCTTTAACATTTCATATAATAAGGGCTTTGTGATGATGAACTCCTTTGCTGGATAGAGAATCCTTGGATGTAGGTCCTTTCCTTTCATGACTTCAAATACTTCTTTCCATCCCCTTCTTACTTGCAAGATTTCTTTTGAGAAATCAGCTGATACTCTAATGGGAACTCCTTTGTAGGCAATTCTCTCCCTTCCTCTTGCTTCTTTTAGAGTTTTCTCTTTATCTTTAATCTTGGGTAACTTAATGATGATATGCCTTGATGTGTTCCACTTTGGTCCAACTTCTTTGGGACTCTCTGGGCTTCTTGGACTTCCTGGAAGTCTATTTCCTTCACGAGATTGTGGAAGTTTTCCTTCATTATTTGTTCAAATAAGTTTTCAATTTCTTGCTGTTGTTCTTTTCCTTCAGTCACCCCTATAATTTGGATATTGGAATGTTTCAGGTTGTCCCAGAAGTTTGTAAGTCTCTCTTCACTTTTTTGAATTCTTATTTCTTCATTTTGATGAATATTTATTTACTTATTTTTTGTTCCAAATCATTTATTTGAATCCTGGTTTCCTTTCTGTCATTGTTGGATCCCTGGATATTTTGCTCTATTTCATTTTTGGTATCTTTCATTTGTTTTTATTTTTTTTTATTTTTTGACCAAGCTCAATCAGATTTGTGAGCATTTTTGTTACAAGGGCCTTAAATTCTCCATCAGATAGGTTGGCTATCTCTTTGTCACTTAGTTCTCTTTCTGAAGTTTTGCTCTATTCTTTCATTTGGGTTTCTTTGTCTTGGCGTAGCTGATAGGTTGTAAGGGGGTGGGGCCTTAGGTATTCACCTGAACAGGGCAAGCCTTCTTGCTGTGCTGCAAGGCTGCCTGTGGAGGAGGGACCAGGAGGGAACAATGCAGCCCACCTGCTGTTCTCTAACACACTTTTCAACAAACTCTTGTGTGAGACTTGGAATTTCTCCCACTTCAACAATTGCCATAGTTCACAGCCACCTCTGAGTCTATTTCCCCTTAAGTCAACCCCTTAACTCATGCACAATGGTATAAAATTTAAGCGCCCAAGTCCTGTCCTACATCACTACTCAGAGACTCCAGAGGTCATGATTTATGAGGGACAGTTATTTTAATAATATTTTTCAACAACTAATCTTTGTCTAATAAAGTGCTCCTATGCTGGAGACAAAAGGTTATAAAAATCCAGATTTTGGTTTCAAAGAAACCTCAATCTAGTGTGTGTGTGTGTGTAAAATTTTTTGACCATGATATGAAGAACAATTTATAATGCAGTTCACATACCCACCCTGTATATTTGTTTGTCTGAAATAAAATTTCATATAACAATTCTCAGCCTAGTAAGAAATGTAGTATTTTTTATCCTAACTTCTTTATTTCAAAGAAAATGTGTTCATCACCACCCACTAATATGCTTTTATTGATTAAACAGACAGGTAAGTAAATGTGTAAAATGTCTACTGATTTTATAGGTATAATAGACAGATACATGTAAAATAGTATAACAAAGTATTCAGACATGTTATTTAAGGTAAACCTTATAGATGAATTAACATTTGCAGTCACAGCCAATGGGTAGACTAGTCTAAGTAAAAGAGACAAAACTTAGAAGTGATAGGGGAACTGAATAGTTAAAAATTTTAGCTTCAGTTATAGTTGATAGGCTTAAGTGATTAATGTGTGTGGAAAGCTCTTATTCCAGGAACCAGAATCCATGACCTACTGACTCCAGAAGGTCAATGAGCAACTCAACCTTTGTGGCCCAGGGTGTCTACAAGCAATCAGGATGGTATCTGAGCCAATGTGTTCCAGGTGTGATGCAGATAAAGAAATCCCAGAGAAATCACTATCAGACTAAAATTCTTATCTGATTAAGCTATTTCCAAAACCCTTTACCTACCCTTTTCTTCTCCCTATAAAAGGCTGGCTTCCGATAAGTCAGAGGTAAGGCAATTTTTTAGGGTACATAACCCACCCTCTTCTCAAATCACTGGCATCTGAATAAAGTACCCATAAAGATTCAATCCTTATCTCCACTTATTGGTTCTTGTAGTGACAGGTAACATAAATGCCTACTTTTCTGGTTTCAAAAGTATCACCCCAAGTGGCATATTTAGGAAACTTCAATCCTAACAGTTCAAAATGACCATAAAATTGGGTATACTTTGAAGCTTGTCAGGAGATGAGACAGATAAGTAAGCTAGACAGATGAAATAATCACAGGCCTGTTTGAAGGCCTTCCATTTATTCAGGCTCTACTTGCTATGGGGTACAGTTAGATTCAGACTAGGAATAAAGTGATGAATAAAATTTTTTCTCAAGGAACTTATATTCTGTCATTTGACTTATCCTTTAAACAATGAGAAGAAATTCAAACTTTAGCATATGGGCAAAGATTAAGTCACTGAAAAAATCTTAAACAGAAGAAAAACATGATGGCATTTATATTTAACAAGATAACTATATTGGAGAATGGATTTAGTTTGCATGTGTAAAGTCTTCATGCCTAGTGAGAAATAGAACTAGGCTTTATTAGTGGCATGGCATCTTAGAGTAGATAGATTTTTGAGATGTTAGTGAGACAGAATTTGTAGGATGTAAAGATTGATTATGAGAGTTGTGGAAAAGGAAAAATGGAAAATAATTTTTGAATTTTTAATTTTAGTGACTGGGAGGAAGGATGTGTCCACCATTCAATGAGGAAGGGCATGCACATTAAAAGCAATTCTAGGATAATGGATACTAAGTTGATAAAAAATCAAGTGCATATACACGTGGAATGGAAGAATACAAGGTTTGGGTCACAGGAAAGCAGTCGAGGCTCATTGTGTGTTGTTAGATAATAGGAGGCATTTCAGCCCATGAATTTATAAATCACCCAGAGAAAGCATATTGAGAAAGGATAGAAGACAGGGTAGAGTCCTATAATTAGGGTTATTTAAAGGAAAATCAGAATAGGATTAACCAGAGATTTTGTAGTGGGAGTGTCATTCCTATTGTATTATACATAATATGTAACATAGGTGTGTGGTTAAAAAAAGTTTTGAGATAATATAAAGTGGTTGAAAGAGAATCTAAGAGGTTATATAAGGTAAGAAGTGAACACTCTCAAACCAATTTGGTTATCAGGATATCTAGTTGAAATGATGTTTTAGAATGGTGAGGGTGGTGGACAATTTCCATGGACGTTTAAAGGAAGAAAGAGTAAAGGGTGTTAAGATGGAAATTGTAGCCCATAGTTTTCATAAGCTTGTTTTTGAAGGAGATAAAAAGGAATTGCTATAAAAGGAGCATGGTAGAGAAGGTTTTCATTTTTAAGAGGGAAACAACCTACAAGTATTTTTGGTTTGGGCAAGAAAAATGTGGGAGTTCTCTTAGAGATTTTCAAAGAAGTGGATAAATAAGTGCCTTGGGAGCAAGGACAAAAGGTGTTCCTAAAAGGCCCCTTGCTTTCAGATTATAGCGGATGCTGCTTGTATCTGAAAAACAAAACGTCTTAAATGACTCTTAATATTTTAAGACATGTTCATAGCAGAACTTCAAAGCTTTCTGCATTAATTTTTGGTTCTCTTCTCCCTCTCAGTGTAAAACCACCAAGGACAATTAACATAAGCAGGCCAGTGATACTCCTGACTTTGCAAGGTAATTAACACAGCAGGACGTGCATTCTGGGGCATGCAGTTCCTAGAAGAGTGGGTGGAATCTTAATGCGAAACAGGGGAAGAGTAAGCAAGTTAATAATTCCAGACTGTGTACAGCTCACATGATTAAAGTCTCAAAGCTATTTTTAAAAGGCCAACAACCTGAAGAGAAATTTTTACCTGCTCTTCAGTTTCAGCAGTGGCCTGGCTTTCATTATTATTGTTGTTTTGTCTCATTGTGGTGTTTATACAGACTTTCTAAGACAGTTTAAAAGCAAGCCTAATTGCTAGCCTTGCAAGCAATAATGACCTTCAGACTGGATATTTTCTTGGCATTAATGACCAAATGGAAATATCTCAGGTGAAGCTAGAGGCCTTTAATCAAGCCTATCATCATTAATGGCTAGAAAATGCCTAACTGGGAGGTCATTAGTGTGATTATAAATCATAACAATGTAAAGAAAAAGGCAAAGTGCTCAAGACTGAACATCAAGTTGCCATGGATACTGTATTTTCCTAGATACTGCAACCCAGACTAGTAACCAAAGGAAGACAATTCTCAATTCTTTTTATTCCTTTTAGAGTTTTCATTGTTGTTTGGACTCAAACACTGGTCCATAGAATCTGAAACAACTAACATTCCTAATGTATAAAGGTAACAAAAAATCTTTGGGCTATAAGGGGCTTACGAGGTTATTTCATTCCAATTTCCATGAGTACAATTATGACAGGCTGAACTACTCTATCTTTTTATATCTATACATATCCAAAGAAGGAATGTAAGGCATCTTCAGTAGGAGTAGATGCAGCTTTTGTGGAACCTGAGACTCACAGAATTTTGTGATTCTTTTAAAAGAAAATAAATCCAAATTATTAGCATGAAATATCAGTTTCATCAGTGCTCCTTACCCAAGGAGAAATATGACAGAGGGACAAGTATTTTACAATTGTAATTAAAATGTCTTACTCTTGCAAAATTAACAAAATTATATTAGTATATAACATAGGGTTATATAGGGTCCTCCCCTCCTGCATTGTGTAAAATGAAGGGCCTTTTCAATCTAAGGCTTGATTTGCTTCTTAGTAAATTCTGTCAAGCATTCTAGAAGTTTAGAGGGAAATAACAAAGTCACTCATCCAGTGCAACACTCTCTGTAGGTGAGGAAACTCAAAATGTTCAAGTCAGGAGTTTAAGCTAACTAAGTCCTCTAATTCACATTTTCCTGCACCTGAGTCCTTTAAGTCTTACTGACTTTTACATGAGGGAGGCTAGCTGGAACCTAAGTGATATTTTTTGGTAATTTTTTATGGACTTTATTATTTTTTAAAATTTTATTTATCTATTTTTAGAGAAAGGGAAAGGGGAAGGAGAAAGAGAGGGAGAGAAACATCAATGTGTGGTTGCCTCTCACACATCCCCTACTGGGGACCTGGCCTGCAACCTAGGCATGTGCCTTGACTGGGAATCGAACCAATGACTCTTTGGTTCCCAGACCCATGCTTAATCAACTGAGCCACACCAGCCAGTGCTCTCTGGTAATTTTTTTTTTTAAAGATTTTATTTATTTATTTTTAGAGAGGGGAGAGGGAGAGAGAGAGAGAGAAACATCAATGTGCGGTTGCTGGGGGACATGGCCTGCAACCTAGGCATGTGCCCTGACTGGGAATCGAACCTGTGATGCCTGGTTCACAGCCCGCGCTCAATCCACTGAGCTACACCAGCCAGGGCTGCTCTCTGGTAATTTTTGATGGAACAGTGAGGCAGGTCCAAAGGGAATACTTGTATATTGCATGAAGCTTCTTGAGAGGATAAAGTATTCTAGAGAAAAGAGGTCAGCTAATTGTTCCTTTTAAAAAATTGTGTGGTGGAAACCACCAACTGTTAAACTAAATTCCTTCTCCCCTTCTTTCATAGTAAATGAACTGTGGCCAGACCATCTCCACCTGAGTGAACTGTGTGTCTCAGCCCCCTCTTGCAGCTATGTATTATTTTTATTGCTGAGGTCAATGGCAAAGAAGAAATATAGAATTTCTTTTATTTGTTTTTAATTTTTTCTTAGAATGTTTCTTTTTTTAATTTTCTTTATTGTTTATGCTGTTACAGTTGTTCCCACTTTTTCTGCCTTTCCCTACCTCCACTCAACCCCACTTGCTTCCCACCCCAGGCCAGTTTCTATGCTTTTGTTGGTGTCTGTGGGTTGTGCACACGTGCTCCTTACAATTTCTCTTACTTTCAGTGCAGTGGGACAAGCCAGGGTAACCTCTTGATTTGAAAGAGGAGAGTTTGGGCACTTTGCATAGTAAATATTTAAAGACTATTTCTTGTTTAAAACTGCTAGTCAATAGATGTTTTCCTTGGCCATTTCAAAACATATTGGTAAATGACTGAAATCTTTTAGTATGTGAATAATATTTCAGAGAAAATCAATTATAAAGGCACGAGTGTCCAATAAAACCAACCAGTGGTATCCCAAATAGCTTATTAAATCTTTCTTAATAAATTCCTAAAGATTTTGGTTTTAATTTTTAGATTAACACATTGGCCCTACTATAATTTATTAATAAAAGATATAATCTGGAAATATTTCCAAATAACATTATAAATCATCTCCTTTTCCTTGTTAAGTATAAAAGATAAATGATATAGGTATATAGTGGCATAAGTTTACATTATAAAATAAAATGATTCTGAGGATAATAGTGAAATTATCACATAACTGCACTTATCTTTTATATCTGATATACACACACAATACACATACATACTGGTATGATGTATTGATTTTCACTTCTTGATCAAAATTGAATTTGTTTGAACACCATTTCCTGTTTAATGAATAAATTTTGAAATTGACCTCAAGAGAGCAGAGTTGATAACTGTATAATATGCCTCCAACTGAAACCAAAAAAGTTGGCGCTCCTGCTGCCTGTCACTACCAGAACCAATAAGCAGAGACAGGGGTTGAATCTTTGTGGGTGCTTTATTATTCAGATGGCCTGAGATCTGAGAGGATGGAGAATTATATACCCTAACAGAATGTCTTACATTTGCTTTCAATCCAGCCTTTTTTATAAGGAGAAAAAAGTGTGTGTAATGGATTTGGAATTGAAGGGAAAAAAATGTAGGTAAGGGATTTTGAATTCAAGAAACAGGTTAGTCAGATAAAAGATGCAGTCCGGCAGTTTCACTAACATCCTTTCATCTGTTCACTGGTGACTTTTTATCTGTGTCCTGTGTCCTGTGTCCTGGGTGGTGGAATGTCTCTCCCTGAAACACAATGGCACAGATACCATTTTGCTTCCTATGTTCTCTGGAGCACAAAATTTTACTTGCTTGTGGTCTCCTGGAGTCAGGATGGGGCATGCCTTCAGTTCCTGAAAGGATAGATTTTTACATGCATTAACTACTAAGCTTAATAACTATTATTACCTAAAACTAAAATTTTCCAACTCTTGAGTTCCCCAATCACAACCACAGAATCCAAGTATTCAGACTGCTACCTGTCAGCTGCACATCAGTAGACTAGCATGGATGCCCATGAGAGGGCAGCTCTGCAGTGCTTGTCTAAAAGGAAGTGGGTTATATAAACTTATGAAAAGTCTCATGAGAAAGAAAAGGAGAGTTAAAGGGTCAAAGCTGACTCTCAGATGCCTGAGTACCTCTCCTAATGACTACAGAAACCAAATTGCGATATCCAAAGGAGGAATTTCACAAATTTTTCTACTCTCTTCTCTTCTACAGCCTAGTTCCTATGAGTTTGAAACTGGACCACTTCTGAAAGTGTCTTTTTCTGAAACCAGATTTTTAGAGAAATTATTACCTTGTACTTTCTCAGTTTTATATCCCAATCTAATTTATTATCTGTTTCGCTAACTCTTTTCAGATAGGAGGTAACAACCACTGAACTTGGATCAAAAAGAATATTTTTCATCCACAAATTCATCAGACTTAAAAGTCAAGCCTTGTACAAAATAATTCCTTTGAACATGATGTTCTTTACTTATTTTGGATTAGTATAAAAACTAGAACTGGCTCCTTGTGATATGAAATGGTTACTTTTGATCACTGTTGCTTAAATTGCAATGACATTCTAAAAAATTCCAGCTCCAAGGACACTAACCTGTGACTGCTGTGTTCTGTCTGAGAAAGCACAATGTAGGACATGGATGGACGTAAACACACAAGGGCTAGTTATGCAGAGAGTAATACAGCTGCCTTGATACCCTAAGGATTTGGGTTTAGAACCAGCTGAGCTCACTCCTTTGAGGAGTCTTAGGTCAGTTTCTGTCTGTTTTCTACACATTGAAAATCATGTCACTATTTAGCATAATTGACAAGTTACTTCTCCAAGGGATTGTGCACTAAAACAGAGTTTTCTCTGCATGTTTAAAAACAGTATCTAAACGCTCACACAATTCTAACAGTTTTGAGTGCTGACCATATAATAAAGTCTCTGACTTTTATTTCAACCTTGACTTGGTTTCTTAAACTCTTACACAACACTCAAAACAAAAATATGCAGAATGTTTCTGGTGTTGCAGCCGGTAGTTTGTGAACACTCTCAGACACTTGAACACTTTGTCTTTTGGTCTCCTAAAACATGATAATGATATCAGTTCACGAAATGATCTTTTGTTTTGTGGAGACATTTATCAACACTTGCCAAAGAAAAATATGTGTATAGTATTCATATGATGCGAAAAGGAAACTGAAGTCCTAAAAATCATAATATTATATCCTCAAAACAGTATATACATATTCCAACTAGAATATGCTTAATCTTCATTAAAAGTCTAGATGCTTAATTTTGGAATATATTTTTCTAAATATAATTTCTGTATCAGACTTCTGGAGGAATGTGCCCTATAACTGTATGCTGTATATTAGATTCCATGTTGAAATAGTTTGCTTTGGGGGATTTCTTTAATAACAATATTTATTGGTAATATTTCACCATTTGCCTCATACCCTTAGGAGAGTTTTTAATCATTGTTTTTACTAATCCTTTCTTTAAAGCCTTCCCTTACCACTCACCATTTATTTCTTCATCATCATCTCAACTTGTTCTTATGCTAAACATTAAATTGCATAGTATGGTTTTAATTAATAACAGCCATAAGCAGAGCTTGTTATGGTTTCAGAACATGACATGCTACCTCACTCTTGCATAGCCTTGGACAGTGTTTCTCAAATTTGGCATACATCGACATCCTAAGCTGACTAATTTTTTGCTGTAGGTGACTTTTCTGTGCATTTCAGCAAGCTTCTTAGTGTTACTGTCCTCAAACCCTAGAAGCCAGTAGCATTTCTTACTCTACCCCATTGTTACAGCCATAAATGTGTCCTGATCTTAGTAAATGTTCCCTGGGAGAAAATTGCTACCACCTGAGAACCACCAGCATGGTGTATACTGTCCTTGGGTTAGGAATAACTCTTCCTTGGCTCATCTTTGCTCATCTACATGTTAATGTTTACTCATTGTGGAATCACCTCAAAGTATTGCCTCCTTTGAGCCCTCAGTTGTATCACCTAGAAGGAGGTAAGGGCTTTTGTTTTTAATTCTCTTTGCATTAGAATGGCTTCATATCTCAAAATTCCTAGTACATTTGATTTTCACTGCTTGTAACAGGGTCTTTCTCCATTATTTCTTATGCTACTTGAATGAAAAAGTAAGAATACATATGTTGCCTTTTATATGATATACTCCCACATTCTACAAAAATCCCTGGTATATAATAGACATTTAGCAAATGCTTATAGAAACATGAGGAAATACACAACTAAATAAATAAATGGATGTGGGAAGTTTAGAACAAGACAACTCATAAATACACTTTGACTTTTGTATAGAACACTTGGTTGGAAAGATACACTCCTCAACATTAGTTTTCCCAAATTATACACTAAGGGGATTTTGAGATTATGTAGGAAATTTACTGGGCAGAGTTGAGAGTAGAGGAATAAACGTCTTTTTTTTTTTTAATGGAAAAGGGATCCTATGCCTCACATTTTTAAAGGTATTAATTGATGAGATTACCACTTACCAAAAGATGCTGGTAGCTGATATGAGCCCATAGTTAGTTCCTTTAGATTCTGCAAAGCTGAAGTGCTTATAAATTAATATTTGTTAGTGACGATGAAAAACAAATTTGTGGACAGAAATATTTTCTTTCTTGCTTTTTTTCACATAGAGTTTGATTAACTATTTTAGAAAATTTATTTTTCCTTCAATTGGAAAATTTCAGTGCTCTTTGTGGCCAATGTTGTCTTGTTACTGAACAGCAACTGGGGTCCTATTGCTGCTGCCGCCCTCTTGGCAACAAATTCAGAGGAAAAGGTTGGTGATAAAGGAAAGGAGTCTTTGCCCAAAAGCTACACAATTCTGGAATAACAACTTTCACATGAATTAGTTACTTAGGCCCATCAATTAAGGCAAAAATCTTTAATTCTTAGTTACTGAATAAATCACTTAACCTATCAATTAAGTCTAAACTTTTTAAACCTGAGTTCCTTTATTATTTCCCTGTTAATTTTTAATTATCTTATTTCTATAAGATTACTTTACAAACTAAAACAACATAAGATACAAAAACTAAACAATTTTAGAAAAATGGCAGGCTTCTGCCTCAGGGCTCATGCCCTCTAGAACACCCAGAGAAGAATAACAGTGTTACCCTCTGCCAGGCCAGCCTGATCCTAGGGCACACCTGGAGCTGCTTCTCCCATCCAAAATCCATCCAAATTACTGGCCTTTGGGGAATGCAGGAAGCTGCAGCATGATCATCCCAGTATCCTCAAAGAAGACAGTCTGTTCTGCTCTTTATTAAATTTTAATCTTCTGGCCCATAGTTCCATGTGCTCCAGAGGCATTCAGCTTCTTGGCCAATCCTGTCCTAGACTGTTTACCATTGCCTTCAGCAACCTCCTCCTACAGCCCCTTCCTACTCCTCCCAGTGATCTGATCAATCTTTCCTTGATCAATTTGATATAGTGTCTATAGGAACTAATACAATAATTACGAGAATTTTTAACATACATGTGCTCTTTCTATGAATTTTGTATTGAATGTGTTACTGTTATTGGTGATGTTGATACAGAAATCTGATCAGATAGATCACTGGGGAGGAGTAGGGAGGAGCCATAGGAGGAGGGTGCTGGCAGCAATAGTAAATAGCCCAGTATGGGACTGCCTGAGAAGGTGAATGCCTCTGCTGGCCAGAAGATTTAAAATAAAAGGAGGGCAGAAACTGGCTCTCTATCTCTTCCTTGAGGATGCCTGGATGATTGTGATACAGTTGTCTGTGGACAGTATTTGGGATGGGAGAAAGGACCCCAGGTGCAGCCTAGGATGAGGCTGGCCTGGCAGAGAATGGCAGGGTTATTCTTTCTTTGAGTGTTCAGAAGGAATGGGCCATGACGCAGAAGCCTGCCATTCTAAAAGTGTGTAACTTTTGTATCTTATGTTGTCTTAGTTTGTAAACTAATCCTATAGAAATAAGATAATTAAAAACTATAAGAGTAATGATAGGGAAACTCAGGAGTTAAAAGACTTTGGCCTTAATTGATGGGCTTAAAGGACTAATGCTTGTGGAAAGTTGCAATTCCAAAATTATCTAGCTTTTGAATAAAGAATCCTTTCCTTTATCACCAAATCTTTGCCTCTGGAAATTTGCCTAGAGGGTGGTGGTGGGCAGCAGGACCCCCTTTACTGTTCAGTAACAATGTTGGCGATAAAATGGCACTGGTTTTTACCCACCAACTTGAACCTCAGTTCTTGTTCGGAAAGAAAGAATTCAGAGCCAGGAACTCAACATAAGATTAAGTTATTTAGAAAGTTGCAGAGGTAGTGGAAGTGAGCCAGCTGGGTTGTGTAGGCTCAGGAAACAAGTTACATCAGCAGAAGAAGGGCTTTTGGAGTTTAGGAGAGAGAAAGGCAAAGGTTAATGCCCCAGGAGGAAGAAGAGGGAAAGAGAACAGCACTGGTGTGCTCCAAAGAGGGAGAGCACACTGGGTCCTTCCTCTTGAGGATTTTAAAGGCTGGGAGTTTAGGGAAGTTCTTATAGAAGGATCTCAACGGAATATTCATTCGTTTTATGCTGATGTGCCAAAATGAGATTTATCCCCTTACCTTCATGGGTCCACAGGTGTGGTTGGCACAAATGACACTAATTGGGCTTTTGTTATCTGTCTCCCTGTTTAGGGTGATTTAAGCTATTTACCATTTACTCTTCAGTGTTCATAGTTAGGATAGAATTTTGTGATTTGCTAGATGGCTGTGAACTTCTTGGCCATTTAACTGTCTCAATTTCCCTATTTCACTTATCCTGGCTTACTAGCCTGTCTCATTACTACTGTAGAAAAAATATATATGAATGTTGTCACTTTAAAATAGAGTGGAAGCTGCCATCCCAAAGAAGTGGCTTTGCACATTTTATGCCTCAACTCTTTGAAATGTTAAAACAGGACAAATTAACTATGGACTGGGCCTAAAACAACATTGTGTCCCAAGAAACTATTTGAAAAGATAACAAGAAAGCAGAAAGTATGAGTGCTGAATTGAGGACTACTGGATTAAAATTAAAACCATTGCTTAAAATTAACACTACTGTATTAATTTATCTGAACCATTAGAAACACCTCCCTTCTATTGATGTAATTGTTCCCCTTCCTTTTCTCATAAATTCTCCCTGCCTTTGTCTTTTAATGGGATCACTATTTGGGTTTCTCCTGGAATCAGTGCTTCCCAAATAGCTATTCTATTTTTATGCCAAATAAATGCTTTTTGATCCTCACTTTGGCATTTATTTTTGAGGCCAATATGAGGTCAACAACTCTATGTGTTTGTGTATCACTTTTCCATTTTCCAGCAGTAAATTTTGTTCAGCATTATATACAATTTTATAAATATGCCAAAAGTATTCATTCATCTATGCTATAGATGAAGTACATTTGGGTCATTTTCAGGGATCAGTTATTTCACAAATAACTGATAAGTGTGTCCATCTGTGTGGAACAATGTTTTCATAATTGGTCTGAAGTATAAAAGTTTATATACACACACATATATAAATGCATATATACACATAAATGTGTATACATACACATATACATAAACATGTATACATATACATATATTTATACATATATTCATGTGCATATTTATTAAGAAGAATTGGTCACAAGATTATGGAAGATAAGAAATCCCACAATCTGCCATTTGCAAATGGGAGAATTCAGGAAAGCTAGTGGTGTAAATTAGTCTAAGTCCAAAAAACCTGTGAACAAGGGAGCCAGTATTTGCATAGGTATTGAATATAAATTCCAGTCCATGGGCAGGAGAGATGTCTCAGCTCAAGCAGTAAAACAAAAATAAAGGAACACATTTCTCCACCTTTTGCACTATTCAGGCACGAAATTAGTTGGATGATGCCCACCCATATCGGGAAGGGCAATCTATTTTGCTGAGTCTACTTACTGAAATGCTTGTATAGACTGGAAACACCCAGAAATAGTGTTTATCCTGTGCACCCATGGCCAGTCAAACTCACACATAATAGTAACCATCACCTAGTGTTTCAATTCATTTATATATCAAAATGGGAAAAAAATGACATCTTTATAACATTGAATATTTGGATCTTCTTTACAGTATCTCATAAGCTTATATTATAACATATACATCTTTTGTTAGATTTATTGTTAGGTACTTTTTGATATAAATAGTATATTTTTCTAACTCTGTTTCATATATATGCACATATATATATATATATACACATACACACACGTATATATATCTGAGTTTATAACCAGCAACATCGATAAACTTTCTTATAAATTCTAACAAGTTATTACCAGTAAATAAACTGGTAATAAGTGTGATATGAATATATGTGAATATAAAACTGGAGGATATATATATGTGAATACATATGAATACAGATGCATATAATCTGTAATCTTGTTTTCTCTTATTTCTTATTCTTGCTTTAATGAGGTGTCTAAGAATGAAAGCGGTGTTAACTGGAAACATCTTGTTTGTAATCTCAAAGGGAATTCTTGGTGCAATTTCATTTATATATGACAGAGCTACTGTGGCTTTTTTATTATTGTGGAATATCTTGAACAGAAGACAGGATTTTCTGATATATTTTATGTCATAGAGTAGAAATAAAAATAAAATATTACTTTAGTTTAGTGGAATGCATTTACCAGGATAGAGAGATTGGAGGAAAATACAAAATCAACAGCTCAGTTTGAGCCTGTTAAATTTAAGATGTATATTAGGCAACTGGATATTTAGAGTAATCTGTTAAATACAGGGCCTGGCACAAATAATGCCCCTTTTTTATTACAAAATCATAGGCATGTAATTCTGTAACATAACAGAATCACACTCAGGCATACCATATGACATTTTAGGTGAAATGTTCAAATTAAAACTATAAACTATCTCACTCATATTATTACCCTGCTAACCACACTCAAGCAGGTGTTACTTCTGCCACATCCTGTATATACAAGCCTTGATTTTAGAAGAAAGGAACAAGGAAAAAAGAGAAAGAAGTGAATTATTAATGTGTAAAACCTGTTTCAAGTCATATGACTGATAGAAATACCAAGGCAAAAATAGTAGATTAAAAAAAATGGAGAGAAGTTTGCCTTGAGGCACTCTATCATTAAGAATTTGAGGTATGAAGAGAAGCAGTAAAGTATAGAAGGATCAGCTAGAGAGGCAGTGGGAAAACCAGAAAAATGAAGGAAGTATTGAAACTAAGAGTAAAAAATACCTCAAGAAGAAGAAAATTTGCTTAATCATGAATTATTACTATACAAATAATGCTAAATTAATATACTTACATCCATATCATAGCTTACCCATAATAGATTTTGTTCGATAGACTAAAATTGTAGAATTTTTTATTTTTTGTTTTTTATGTTTTATTTATTTTAATTTTTTTATTGTTGTTCTAGTACACTTGTCTTCTTTTTCCTACCACCACTTTCCCCCATCCCACCCACTCCCCACCTTCCACCCTCAATCCTTCCCCCATTTCAGTTTGTCTGTGGGCTCTTTACACATGTTCCTTGATGACCCTTTCCCTTCTTTCTCCTGTTACCCTCCTCCCCTCTCCCCTCTGCTTACTGTCAGTTTGTTCTTTTATTTTAATGTCTCTGGTTATATTGTGCTTGCTTGTTTGTTTTGTTCATTAGGTTCCATTTATAGGTGAGATCATATGGTATTTGTCTTTTACTGCCTGGCTTATTTCACTTAGCATAATGCTTTCCAGTTCCATCCATGCTGTCACAAAGGGTAGGAGCTCCTTCTTTCTTTCTGCTGTGTAGTATTTCATTGGATAAGTGTACCACAATTTTTTGATCCACTTATTTAGTGATGGGCACTTAGGTTGCTTCCAGCACTTGGCTATAGTAAATTGTGCTGCTATGGACATTGGGGTGCATAGGTTCTTTGGAATTGGTGTTTCAGGATTCTTAGGGTATAATTCCAGCAATGGAATTGATGGGTCAAAAGGCAGTTCCATTTTTAGTTTTTTGAGGAAATTCCATACTGTTTTCCACAGTGGCTATACCAGTCTGCATTCCTACCAACAATGTAATAGGGTTCCATTTTCTCCACAACCTCACTAGCACTTGTTGTTTGTTGATTTGTTTATGATGGCCATTTTGACCCATGTGAAGTGGTATCTCATTGTGGTTTTAATTTGCATCTCTCTAATGCCTGGTGATGCTGAGCATCCTTTCATATGTCTCTGGGCCCTCTGTATGTTCTCCTTGGTGAAGTGTCTATTAAATTCCTTTGCCTATTTTTTAATCGGACTGTTTGTCTTCCTGGAGTTTGAAGAATAAACTGTATTTGTTTAAAATGTTGATAGATATTATACAATAGCTACAAAAAATATTCATACAGCTTTACACTTCTCTTCCTGGTAGAATGGAATAGACATAGGGAAACACAGATGTTGCCTGAGATGCCTTTCTATAAAAAAAAAGATTTGGGAGGTTACTAAAGATAGAACCTGAAGTGTTTTGCCCATTTACAAACCCTGGTTGTATCAGACATCTTTGCTTTTATATGAGCCATCCACCAAAACACTATTAAATAGCTCCAAAATCCAACATATAAGAAGACATAGAGTTGGCTCTCAGTGATAGAGACTCTTCCTACAGTAAGCCAAAGAATAGTCTTGGAAGCCAATTGAGACGATTATCACAACTATCGGAGAGATCTGAGAGATAAATCACATCCACTTCCAAAGCTCTTCTTTTCTAGTCTTAAGACATCTAATTATAAGTTTCACTATTTTTATTTTATTTAATATATAGCATGTATTTATAGCAATTTAATATCTTTAAAATCAATTCACTTCCTCTTTTGCTCAAATCTGCATTAGAAGAAAATATATATCACTATTGCCAATGAAAAGAAAGTACCACTTTCCATTAAAGATAAATGCGATCAATGCAATCAATACAAGCAATGTTATTAAATTTAAGGTTGATGTTATTACATGCCAAAGGCTTTGAATCTATGGCTCATAAAGAGGAAATTAACAAGGTAGGGAAGAGTTAAAGGTATAGGTGTTTCTATGTGGTGTACTTGTAGAATTGTAAAAACATGAATTAAAGATTTTAAGTCTGAATTAAAGCTTGTCATAGATTATCCATTTTGTTCAGAGCAGTATCTCTGTTCATTAGCAAAATAAAAATAATTCTTTGCTCTTAGTTTTCTGCTGGAACTGTAATTGATGTTTGGTGTGAATGTTAGTCCACAGAACTTGAAGCAAACAAATATCAGTGTCTACCTCATGAAACTACTATTAACAAGAATTTTGGTATAAAAAGAACCCTGGGAGTCAGATATTTTTAACTGTCCTCTTCTTTTCTCTAGAAGCGTTACACATATACCATGTTATTTTCAAAGGCCTCCAGAGAACAGCTTTTAAAAATTCATGTTTATATTAATAATCTCAACATACCTTTTATAGCTGAGAAGGCAGTGCAGAAATCAGTCAGTGAAATACCTTCACTTTTCAAAAGAGGAAAACTCTGTGGCCATGCTGGGGGATGTCTAAGAGGGGAAGAGCCATACACACTGTGGTCAGGCTGCAAGTCTGTTCAGATTTAACATTTCCTGGACATAGAACTAACTCTACTTCATTACATCTTTTTTTGTCTATTTTTTTCATTTATCCCAAGATCTTAGAAAAAGTCTCTTTAAAATGAAATAAACAGATGATTATATATTTGCATCAATTACACAGATGTTTGTCCTAGTCAGGACGTTTAGAAGATAGGGACTCTTGCCATATCAGAACACAGAGAATGAAGGGAATTACATGTAAAGGAAAGAGCCTGGGAAGAACTTCCTGAAGACACAAATGCTTTCCATTATCATTTTACACAGTGATACGTCCTCTGTCACATCTGATACACTGGCGTATTGCTTCATAGGCAGATTGGGTGTATGTGTGAGTGCATTTGTAGATGTTTACTGCATAGACTAACTATGTAAAAGAGGGATATTTTTAATAAGAAAAATTATTAATTCTTTTATATGATAAGTATGTATGGAGCACTTATGTTCTAAGCACTCTTAGGTGGTGGATAAACTGAGTTTCATTAATCAAACCAGAAAGGTCAATACTAAGTCAAGATTGTCTGTGAATTTCACCTTTTGGTGAGTCAAGAGAGAATTTTCTAAACTACCATAATCATTTATCAAGTCAATAGACAAATTGGTGTAGGCTCCATTTGCCAATGATATTTAAAGACAAGAAACTGAAATGGTACAGTAGAGTGAGTAAAAGAACTTTGGTGTGAGTCCTGTAACACTCACATCTTATATACCACATTTTTTGTTTGTTTGTTTTTACCTTAACTTCATACCCATTTGAGAAACAGCATTTGCTAGGATGGAGTTACTTTAGCCATTATGACTTTTGCCTCTAGCTAGTCCCATAAATCTTTCAAATTTCATGCGTAGTAAATGCAGCTAAAACTAAGTAAACCAAAAAATGCTCATGAGAATTGTTTGTTTTGTAACTTTAAGCATGAAAATGTTTCTTGTGAAATCTGACCTATTTTTACAAGGGTGAGGATATGTAGACTTTGCATTTACTGTGGCAAAATATCTCCACAGTCCCCTACTGGAGAGGAGCAGCATTTTAATACTGATGAAGCTTGGTGCTCAGACCCAATCTCCATCTGTAGCTGTTCTGTCTAAATACTATTTGTGTTTTCTTTACAGTTGCACAATTTACTTGAGGTAAATTGTTTTGCTCAAGAATACAAATATAATAAAAATATAAGTATCCAATTTTTTTCTTTCATCTGTCTACACTCTGTATTGCTCTTCAGTTTTCAATTAAACATTTTTTCTTGTAGATAATGTTAGAAGTTTCTAGTAAATTCATTCCTAAGGAAAACAGCCCAGAACCTCCCAACTGAAGTTATAAGAAGTGTACAAAACAGACATGATATAAAATAAAAATCAACTTACTATAAACATTAAGAATTGACTACAGATAAATCAACTTCTATGTATAATCAGAGTTATATATGAACACCCAGTTATTATATGTTTGTGTTTTCATTGCAAAATGCTTAATATTGGAAACCAAAAGAGAGCAGAAACACTGTCCCCAGTTCTCGTTGAGTTTATTCTACCAGTGAAACATAATCTGTTAATATTCTTCTTTATTGTACTTGTTTTGGTGGCATTCAATCAGTTAGTAAGATTTATTGAGGATGTATTATTCACTATAATGGTTGAGTCAGAGAACATATCATGATTCCTATCTTCATCTTATGAATGTTAAAAATTTACTTTTATTACATATTAATAAAGCCTATAGATATTCAGACATCCTTAAATACAGGTTATAAACTATATTCTACTTTATGATATTAACTACATTCATGTCTATATATATTGTGTTAATATATCAATTATATGAGTGTAATGAATATATACATTATAAAATATTAATAATGGTTTTCATTAGGTGCTATATCATGAGTGATTTTTTCTTCTTTACATTTTTTATTTGCCAACTTTAAGCAATGAAAATGTTCAACTCATATCATATTAAAGTATAATTTATATTTTTATTGTATTTTATGAAGAAGTTTAACTCATAAAAGTGACTAATTTGTTTCAAAAAAACAAGATTAAAAATCTAGTTTAACCATCTATTTATAGATTACCTCAATACAGTTCATATATGAGGGATTATGTAAAGTTGGAGAATTATAATCCCAGCTGGTGTTTCTTTTTTATAAAGTCCAAGTTTAACAAATTTAACATTGTTATTGTACATGACATTGTGTGAGTCCTGGGTTTCTTCTAGAGGATTACCATAACCACCTTGGTTTGCTTTATACACTTCTACATCCAGTCTGCCAATAGAAATCTACCTAGAGTGAGGTTTAGCACTTTTTAACTCAAAGAACTCTGATCACTCTCTTCTTCTAGAAACATATTTTATTCCTCTGACATGTCTGAAACCCTAAGTCTTGCTTTATTCCCAGTTGTGCTTCTGAGGCTATGTCCATTAAATAGGGAAGCTTTCTGGGGCTGTGTTCACAGTCTTTTCTTCTATATTTTTATCTCTTTTCCTAAAACAACTCATCCACTTCCAGAGTTTGGGTCATTATGGAATTCCCTAATCTTTTTCTGTGGTTGAGACTATCTTTGGTGTATTGATATTCAACTGTTTATTGAAACAGTCTACCTGGAAATTTCATGGGAATTTGGAAAGAATATATTTAAAATCTGTATCTTCTGCATATCCCCATTCACCTATTGCTCAATACACAATCCCATTGGTTATCCTCAGCTCCTTGTAAATTTCACTCAACTCAGCAATACTCATTTCCTTTGATCCTACCTCCTAAATGACTTTTATTCCATGCATTGTTTTCCATCCTCATTGCCACACCTAAGTCACAACTTCAATAATGTATTTTGTAGTCTACACAAATAAACTCTATCCGATATCTTCACACCTACTCATCTATTTGTGACTACTTCCCAATTTTCACATATGGAGTCTCTACAATAATACTAAAACCATGTTTTAAAATTGCAAAATTGGTTTGAAGCGTGGTCAGGTAGCTCAGCAGCATCATTCCAATATGCCAACATTGTGGGTTTGATCCCTGTTCAGGGCACATATAATAATCAACCAATGAATGCATAAGTAAGTGAAACAACAACAAATAGATATTTCTCTCTCTCTCTTTCTCTCTCAAATCAATAAATAAAAATGAAAAATAAATGAATAATTTTGTAATTCCCTTGATACAAACTAACCATTGAATTCTCATTGCCTTGGAGTAAATTCCAGAATCTTTAACATGAATTATATACTGTATGGTACAGGTTGTACCTCCCTCTCCAGCCTCATTTCTTAATATATATTCTGTTTTCTTCATAACAGCTTTATTGGGTTTTTCTCAGGTACTTGAACATACTGGACTCTCTCTCAATGTCATCATGGTTAAATTAAATTCTATCTATTTAACTAACTTATACTTGTGTGATAGTGTTCAATTTAAGTATTCATTTGTTTATTAACACAAAAATATTTGAGCATTTTTATATATCAGGCACATTTATAGATGCTGGAAAAACAGTGCTGAGTGAAAGAAACAAGATATCTTTCCATGACACACAGGCCTAGGTTATAACAAGCATATTCATTAAATATTATGAATACTTTTCTACAGCAATTGCATGCTTAAAATAATTTTAAGTATATTTTATTATTTATCTAATATTTGTCCT
This sequence comes from Tonatia bakeri, assembly GCA_004024845.1. NCBI lineage: Eukaryota > Metazoa > Chordata > Mammalia > Chiroptera > Phyllostomidae > Tonatia > Tonatia bakeri. The sequence goes on from PVIA01009245.1 coordinate 53,787, forward strand.
TTCTACAAAATGGTGAATTTCATGGAGAAAGCAATCAAGTGTTTAGTATATAGTCAATGAATATTACTATTATTTTTTATCCTCACTGGAGGGCAATTTCTCATTGCCTTTAGAGAGAGAGGAAGGGAGAAAGAAAGGGAGGGAAAAACATCAATGTGAGAGAGAAACATTGATTGGTGGCCTCCCTTAGGTGCTGGCCTGGGGATCAAACTCACAACCCTAGCATGTGCCCTAACTGGGAATGGAACCCACAATCTTTTAGTTATGAGATGGTGCTCCAACCAACCAAACCACACTGGCCAGGGCTCAATGAATATTTTTTAACTGACTGTTTCTAATATATTAAAGAAAAACCTTCAGGATGACAGCTTGTCCTTGTGTATTAAGCCACTAAAGTTCTAACCATGATTACTCACCTCTCTGCTGAAACTCCCTGCATTCTAACCACAAATTACATCTAGTTTCTTAAACCTGCTTTGTGGTTCTTATTTCCAGCCTTTATACAAACCATTTCCTCTTCCCAACTTATTTGTTTGAATTTATACTTTCTTTCAGTGTCTAATTGGTGAGTACATTCATGAAGGGATCCACAAATTGTGAATTTTAGTTGTTTGGAAGTCAGAAATATAGGTGATCACAGAAAAGGAAACATGATGAGAGCAATGATCTCTTGATATTTGCATTATATCCTAGTACATGGTAGACAACTCTGTGAAGAATGAGAGAAGATGCTTTGAGTAGATGAAGCAGATGCCAAAGACGGTAGATAATGCCAAAGGAAAATGAAGAGGTTCCTGTTTTTGAAGAATCCACAGGATAGTGGAAGAGATAAACTGGCTAATATGTATATTATGACCATTTAAAACTTTTATATGTTAAAGAAAACACAAGAAAAATAGATGGTAACATACATTTTTCTGGGTTATTAAAGAAAGTATTACAGTGGTGGTGGGGGTGGGGAATGGAGACAACTGTACTTGAACAACAATTTAAAAATAAAGGTCTACACTCCTGACAATGAAAGAAATTATTATAAAAGTGATTCCATTAGATGAGTAAGATGTGAGAGTGGTAGAATTTGAGGAATAGAGAGAGGTAAGCCAAAAAACAAATCCCCAATAGTGATTTTGAGATGAGTGGAAGAGGAAAGAAAGTCTGAAAGAAGCAAATTTATGGAAAAAATTTGAATTCACTCTAGGTTCAGTTTTCCAAGACCTGAAGCTTATACACCTATGAAGGCTATCTTTTAGAAAGAGAATATAGAATTACAAGAAAAAAAATAAACATAAATCAAATCTTCATTAATGAGAAAAGAAACTGTGTAATTTACAAAAATACCACAAGTATAAAATTTTAGGAAATAATAGTATTTACAATAATTATTTTTATTTATAAGACATAAGCTAAAATATACAAATTTTATTATAGAGTATGGTGAGTTTTGCTTAAGTAATCATCAATCCAGTCAAGATATAGAATAATTCTATTAGCACTCAGTTTCTTTATGCCCCTTTTCAGTCAAATTCCAACCCAAAAGGCAATCACTCTTCCAGTTTCTATGATCATAGATTACTTTTGTCTGATCTTAAAATTCACATAAGAAATGATTCAGTATGTATTTATATGTACATGAATGATCTCTTTTGCTCAAGATAATAATTTGGGGATTCATCCATGTTGTGGAATGTTTTGAATATCAGTTTATTTTTAAAAATCTGTGTTTCATTTTATTGTAACAATATACAACAGCTTTCTTATCTATTATCCCATTAAAGAATATTTGAATTGTTTCTAGGTTATGGTATTATGGGTTAAGATGCTATGAACATTTACACACTGATCTACAAGTCATAGACACACATTTTTATTTAATCTGAGTAAAAAACTATGAGACAAACTAATAAAGTGAATTTATGTTTAATTGTATAAAATCATGTATTGTATAAAATTGTATAAAATCAGACTATAAAAATTTTGTTAAACTGGTTTTCAAAATAGTCATGTTATTTTACATTTTACAAAAAAAGATCTACACTCTTACAACAAAAAGAAATTATTATAAAAGCGACTCCATTTGATGAGTAAAATGTGAGTTTCCACAGAAACTTGGAAATTCCAGTTTTCTAAATCTTTACTCTTCTTCTAAATGATAATTAGTACTTAATTTTGTTTCTAATATACATTTCCATGATACCTATTGATACAGCTAATTTGTGCATAAAATGATGCTTAACATTAGTGTGTATATATATATATATATGGAAATGCACAACTTCAATTTTGGTAAAAGTCAATTGATAATTTTTCTTTCATGTTAGAGCTTCTTTGCACTGTTAAAGAATTTTTTCCCTATGCTGACATTGGTTATTCATTCTCCCATTGAGAGAATATTTAGATTGTTTCTATACTTGGGATATTATGAGTAGAATTGCTATGAATATTAGTAATGGTTGAAAATAATTTTATAAAGTCTTTGATAAGACATAAGTATTTGTTTACCATGGGTAAATTACTAAGAAGGAAACTACACTTTACCAACTACTTTTTTTTCTCATGAAGTATCTGTTCATGTCTGCTTTGAAAATTTTTTTTCTATTGATTTTTATATATTCTTTATGTATTCTGGAATCAAGTCATTTCTGAGATAAAGATATTGAGAACATGTTCCCTAAGTGTGCAGCTTGCTTTTTCATTTTCTTGTCAGTGTTTTTGATGAACAAAACATTTAATTTTGATAAAGATCAATTCAACTTTTCTTTTATATAGTGATACTTTCTCATGTAAAGAAAATTTCCCTACAACAAATTTAAGAAAATATTTGTCTATGTTTGTTAAAAGACATACACATTCAATCTTATGTTTATACCTGTGATTCATCTCACATATCTACATGTTGTAAGGTAAGTTTTAAGGTGAATCTTTTTCCCATATGGATGTACAGTGGTTTGTGTAGAATTTGTTGAAAATTTTTCCATTTCCCTTGGGATATCTTGGAGTATTTAACAAAAGTCAGTTTTCCATATATGTGAGAGGTCATTTCTGAACTCATCTTACTAATCTATTTATTAGCCAATACAATATCCACTTAGTTATAGTAGGCAGTAATGTTTTTTTGTTTTGTTTTATGTTTTAGTAAACAACTTTACTGTTATTAAACTAAATATAAAATCTTAATAAATATTTTCAGGCAGCTCTAGGAAAATTTTTGTATTGAAAAAATTACTTCATTAGAAAAATTATGCTAAGAAACTGACAAAAATATATGAGTATATATGTTCTGAAGTATTTTAATGCTCAGAGAATTAATATAAAAATTTTGATTACTTGCTTTGATTTATACAGATATAATACTATAAATTATTCTATTATATATTTTTTATTTTCTTATTGGACCATTTTCTATAGAGAAATTGCCAAAATGTTATTCAGAGTGTCTTTACCATTTTTATTCCCACCAACAGTGTATGAGTATTCAATTTTTCAACGTAACCAGCATTTGCTATTTTCAATATTTTTTAGTCTTTATAAGTATGTAATAATACCTCATTATAGTTTTAATTTACATGTTCCTAATGGCTAATGATATTAAATATCTTATTAAGTGTCTATTTTTATGTATATATTCTTTTCAAGAAGTGCTATTCATATTTTTTGCTCATTCTCTAATTGATTTGTTTGGTTTTCTTACATTGTTTTGATATTTCTTTCTATTCTAATTCTAGTGCTTCATTGGATATGTCCTTTGCAAATATTTTTGCCTCAATTGGTAACTTATATTTTCATTTCTTTCATAGCAGCTTTTTCGGAGAAAAAATTTTGCTTTGATGAGGACAAATTAATCATTCCTTTTATGAATATTCCTTTTGATACCCAATTTAAGAAGTGTCTAGTCCTAGATTCTTAATACTTTTCTTAATTTTTTCTAAAAGATTTATAGTTTAATATTTTGCAGTTAAATTCATGATCAATTTTGAGTCAAGGTCTGAGGTTTATATTGAACTTCATTAAAAAATTGTCTATGAATTTCCAATTACTCCATTTTTTAAAATGGCTATTCTTGACCTGTTGTCAAAATCTGTAAGGAATAGCCCTGGCTGGCATAGCTCAGTGGATTGAGCATGGGCTGCAAAACAAAGCATTGCAGGTTCAATTCCCAGTCAGGGCACATGCCTGGGTTGCAGGCCATGGGCCTCAGCACCCATACATTGATGTTTCTCTCTTTCTCTTTCTCCCTCCCTTCCCTCTCTAAAAATAAATAAATAAATCTTTTAAAAAAATCTGTAAGGAATACCTGAGTATGTTCTCTGCAGTATCCCACTAACACCTGTGGGGAAAGGGAAATGAAGGATATTAGTGATTAGCTGCATCATCTCACTTTGGGCCCTCCTGACATAATACCCTGTTGGAGGAATCAGAATAGTATTTGCTTCTGCTGCACAGGGTGCAGAAGATCAACTCCATGCATGCTTTGTCAAAACCACCCAGCTGGGGAAACCAGAGTGACACTTCTTACTTTCAGGGAGGGGAGCTATATAGCTGGGGTAGAATACCTGCTTCCCATTCCTCCCCTCTGAAGTCCTGAGTCGGGCAACTTTTCCATTTGTGTTTAGGAAGAATAGGGTATTGGTCAAGTGTTTTCTGTTCTAGTAGACTACCCTTTTCCTGATCTATGGATTAGGAGGAAAAGGCTTTTCTTAAAGATTATTTTTTTCTGTCTCTGCCTGTCAGTGGTTATCTTGGAGTCCTCTGGGATATGTGGAAGGCAATAAGGAAATCCAGGGAACTCGCTGCCATGTCATTGGACAAGTCCTGATATCCCTAGGCAGTTCACCTTTTTTACACCTTCAGGAGTCTAACTTTGCTTGTTTTGTGCTGTTATGTCCAGGATTTTTTAGTCATTAAGAGGAAGAACCTGGAAAAAAGAGGTGCTACTCCAACTTGGTCCAAACTGAAGTTCTCCAAATATTTTATTAAATATTAGAAAATATTTTATATTGTTGATATAGAGTATGTAATATGTATTCAATATTTGCCAATTTTTTAAAATGAAATTAAATGCTTAACATATGATTGTATTTCTCTTTACAGAAAAATAGACATTTAAAGGAAAGTTTTTGGCTCAGTTTTTTAAACTATTATTTTATGTTCAGAAATTACTAAAACTTTGTAATTTTATCATAATCATGATCTTAAATATATCTGACATGTTATTTTTTTATTAAAAGACTCCAAGTACTATGGGGACATTAATTGCACATGTAATACTTCCATTATAAATATATGATTACCCCAATACACACAAATATCTCTGTCAAAGTTAAATTTACATTACCTGAATGCTTCACAATCTATGATAAAATAACATCACTAAAAGTCATAGATTTTTATCCAAACATATTTTAAATTATCCTTTATTCATTGTTTTTCTGGGGGGTGAATTCCTTTGGGAAGGAATCTTATGCATACAAATGGAAGGATTTGGTCCAATTTTTTCATGTTAGTATTTAAATATGTAGATTATTTTACCCATTTAAAGCTTTACATGGATACCAAATTAATGTTTTGAAATTTTTCTGATCTTTTTAATGAACTTTTACTGTGATATTTTTCTTCCTGTTGGATTGAAGATATAGACATCTGTTATATAATTGTTTTTATACTAGCTGTTATTCTATTTATAGTATGTTACAACAGAAATCGGTAATTCTTAAAATACTCTTTAACATTTGCAATCTCAATGCTACATTTGCAATGATGCTATTATATAAGATCATAAAAACATCTATATTAGTAGATTATAAATGTTTAGAAACCCTCTATGGACCTCTTATGATTTAAGTAATCTCCTGAGTGGCATTCTGGGTTCCAGACTGGCTTCTCTTTCATTCCTTATTTCTAATTGCAGATTACAGATTCTTAAATGTATTTCTCTAGTCTATATAACTAGGTTCTTTCTTGAGGCTGTTGAAAAGAAACTTTTCAGTATATCGGTTTTATTACTAATTACTAGTTAAAAAAAATAAGGAATAACAAAAAGCAGTGAACATGGGACAAGTTGCCAGAATTTTAAATAGCCATGGTCCCTTGTTGCTCTTGTTTTGTTCTTATTTTCCTCCTTGAAAATGTATGAGATTCATTTGGTTTTTGTTTCCTCCATTTACCACAATGGAAAAAAAATGAACTTTTCTTCTCCTGAGTCTCTCACAGCTTCAATTTGCCTTTCCCACCATCACAACCAAAAGTTACTGCAACATCTCTTATTGAGGTCCTTTGCTTAGACCCTACTAGAATTACAGAAGTGTTTTAATCAAGCTCAACATACTCTTTACTTATTAAGGAAAGAGTCGCCTTAGATTATGCGGTTTTTACAATCCTATTAACATGCATAATACTTGGAAAACAAAGGAGGTGGCACTGATATTGGAAGAGTTATTGTAGTGCATTACCCACTGTCCTTCAGGATAGTAGTCTTCCAAAGATTTACAGATGAAACACCACATAAGGAATCTTAACTGAGTCTCATTTACCATGAAGTTAAATATGTTTTCAAATACCATATGTACTAACTTACATAGGTTCTTTCCAAGATTTGAAGATGGACCAAACAATGTGCTCACATTGTTGATTATTTATAAATTTATAAAAGTAAAACAGTTTAATGATGTTTGTTGAGATTGCTCTTTCTGAAAACATTACAGAGAATCAATGTAATCCAAAACATTAACATAAAAATTATTTAGTGCAGAAAAACATTTGATGAAATCTAACATCCATCCAGGATAAAAAATACTCTTAGCAACATAAGAATAGAGAAATTATCTAAACTTTTTAAAGGGCATGTATAAAAATATTAGCCTACAGCTAACACCATATTTAATGATGAAAAACTGAACGCTGTTTTGCAAGGATTGAAAGAAAGGCAATAACGTCTGCTCTAGACACTCTTATTCAACACATCACTGGAACTTTAGTCACTGAAACAAAGTAAGATTAAGAAATAAAACGTACAAAGATTGGAAAGCTGTAAATAAATCTGTATTTGCATACAACATGTTTCTATATGTAGAAAATCTAAAGGAATATTTAAAAATATTCTTATAACCAGTAAGTCGGTTCATCATGATTGCAGGCAACAAAAATAGTCATGTAAAATAATGCATTTCTATATACTAGTAATTGACATATAGAGACAGTTATAAAAACATTAAAATTACTATAAAATGATGTACATAGATTAACAAGTTATATATAAAATATATACACTTAAAATATGTATAGGATTTGTCTTGTGAAAATTACAAATTCTGATGAAATAAATCAAAGAATACTTAAATAAAGAGGTCAAATGCATCCATTAATGGGAAATAATATAGTAAAGGTGTCAATTTTCTTAAAATAAATCAATAAATTTAATGTAATTCCTATATTTACCTGATCAATGTATTGTTTAGATGTATAAAAAGTGATTACAAAATTTATAAGGAATACATACATAGGCAAGGGAAACCAAATATAGAACACAGAAGAGACCTACTCAATATTTCTAACATATTTTTGGCAACTGATCAAAAGTAATTTAATGGAGAAAGAATAGACATTTTAACAAATGAAGCAATTAGAAATCCACGGCCCCCTCTCAAAACTGAACCTTAATCTAAGCCTCAGACCCTCACTCAAAATTGATCATATACTTAAGTGTAAAACTATAAAACTTTTAGAAAAAACTTTTATAAAATCTTTAGGAGCAACTAGGTGAATAGTTCCTAAACTTGACACCAAAAGCAAGATCCATAAAAGGAAAATCAGTGATGCTCTGGCCACTGTGGGAGAGTTGGTTGAGCATCTCCCATAAACTGAAAGGTCGCCAGTTCAATTCCCGGCCAGGGCATTGGGTTGCAGATTTCATCCCAGTCTGGGTGTGTGCTAGAGGCAACTGATCAATGTTTCTCCCCCTCAATCTCTCCCTCCCTTCCCCTCTCTTTCAAATCAATAAATAAATGTTCTTTTTAAAGGAAAATTGATATTGACCCTCATCAAAATGTTTTTAAAAGTGTTTTCATAAAAGAACTTGGAAGAGAATGAAATGACAAGCTACAGAATGGGGGGGTATATTTGTGAACCCCATATATAACAGAGAACTAATATTTACAAAATATAAGGGATTCTCAAAACTCAATAGTAAAAACAAACAACCCTGTTAGAACACAGGTAAAGACATGTCATACATTGCTGGTGGGACTATAAAATGGTACAGCTGCTGTAATAAAGAGGATGCTAGTTGATTACATACTTGGCCATTTATCCCAAAGAAATCAAAAGTTATGTTTACACAAATACCTGTACACAAATATTTATATAAGCTTTTTATGTAATAGCCAAATACTGGAGACAACTCAGATGTTCTTCAATGGTGATGGTTAAACAAATTGTGAAACATCCACACCAGGCATTAATACTAAGCAATAAAAGAACTGTCGATGCAAAACAGTTTGGCTGAATCTCAGGGAAATATGCTGAGAGACAAAAATGTAGTCTCAATCACACACACTGTATGATTTCATTTATATAATATTCTTGAAATGACAAAGTTATTTAGATTGTGAACAGATTAATGGTTGTCAGGGAAAATGGGGGTGGCTGTGCCTACAAAAGTATAGGAGGTATCGTCCACGTGGTCAAGCTGTTCTCTACCTTGAGTGTAGTGGATACATAAACTTGTACAGGTGATAAAATTGTATAGAGCTAAAGACACATGCATGCACAAATGAACACACAAAGTGCATGTAAAACTTGTAAAATCTGAATAATATTGGTAGATTGTATAAATGTCAATTTCTTGGGTGTGATATTGCACTCTAGTTATGCAACATGTTACTTTTGTGGGAAACTAAGTAAAGGACTACAGAAACCTTTCAGTATCATTACTTGTAATTGTGTGTAAATCTATATTATGATAAAATTTTTAAAAAGTTTTAAAGTAAGTCATTAAACAATATGTGCGAATTGAGTAATGAGAAAAGATAGGAAGTAAATTTAATAAAAATCAATAGCTATCTGACCACATGATAGGACACAAAGCAAGTCTCAACAAAGTCAAGAAAATTGAAATCATACCAAGCATTTTCTCGGATCACAAGGGAATGAAACTAGAAACCAACCCCAAGGAAAAAAACCCAAAACACTCAAAATCATGGAGATTCAATAGCATGCTATTAAACAATGAATGGGTCAAGGATGAAATTAGGGAAGAAATCA
>PVIA01009246.1:0-63067 GCA_004024845.1 Tonatia bakeri
AAAAAAAAAAAGTACAAGAAACAAGTCAGGATCTCTTCTTATCCCATTCTAAGAATGGTGTTACTGTTTGACGACTAGTTACGTTGAAAAATGGAAGAAAAGTAACAGCAGTAACAAATTTTTCAGCTCCCATCGAGCTAGCAATTTAATTGATGGGAAAAGTTTCTTACAAGAATGGGAAAAACTCTTAGATATATTTTACCAGGAATTTACAGGGAATTGCTTAAGGCAACTGCTTACAATATGTAAAAACAGATCGTCTTTTCAGGAAATGCTGGCAGGCAACATTCCCTGAGGCTCCTGTCCCTTCATTGCATGTTTAACAACAAAAACCCTTGAAAAATACACTTACCACCTAATTCAGAAGTTGGTAAACTTTTCCCATACAGAGCCTGATAGTAACTATTTCAGTTTTTATGGGTCATATCATAGTGTGTGTCACAAATACTGAACTCTGTCTTTGTAATGAGAAAGCAGACTTAGACAATATGTTAAGATATTGGGAATGTCAGTGTTCCAATGAAATCTATTTACAAAACCAGGCAGGGGGCTAGATTTGTCCCATCAGCCATAGATTCCCTGATTTATATTATGACCAAATAAGGAAAAGGATAGGCATAGAAGGTAGAAGAAGAGAAGAAAAAACTCAGAAAAAGAGATAAATACACCTTGTCAAAGGGAGAAATATTTTTTTATTTTATTTTTTAAGATTTTATTTATTTTTAGACAGGGGAAGTGGGGAAGTGAAGGAGAAAGAAATGGAGAGAAACATCAATATGTGGTTGCTTCTTATGCAACCCCTACTGGGGACCTGGCTCAAAACCCAGGCAAGTGCCCTGACTGGGAATTGAACTGGCAACCATTTGGTTTGCAGGCTGGCACTCAATCCATTGAGCCATACCAGCTAGGGCAGAAATATATTTTTTAAAGACAGGGAAGAAACAGAATGTCATAGAATTATATACTCATGGAATGTTTGCAAGCATGGGTATGCACACACAGGACATGTACACAAAGAACAGTAGTAGAAATATAATAGAAGTAAACAAAAGTCAACATACTGATCATATGTTGTACTTACGTATTTTTCAGACCATAAGACACACCTAGGTTTTAGAGGAGGAAAATAGGGAAAAAATTTTTGAAGCAAAAAATGTGGTAAAGTATTTAATAACATAAATAACATAATATTTCAGCAATGTAAATGTAAACAGAACTCAACAGCAGCATTAACAACCATTATTCCTCCCAAATTTGGGGGTTGGGGGAAGTACGTCTTATATTCTGAAAATATGGTATATATTTTTCTATATAAAATAATTTTAAATATAAATCTAATTTCTAACATCTATGAACTAAATCTTTTGAAATCCCCTATTTTCCTCATTTTAACATTTTACAAAATAAAATTTTTATTCTGACAAAGGGGGATGTTGTGTTTTGTTTTCTAGATCAGAAGCTATTTTCTAATACTATTTATTTCTTATCACCTGTAAGTCTTTTGCCATCAAAAACTTGAAATTCTGCTTGGAATATACCCTAAGAACCCTGAAACACTAATTCAAAATAACCTATGCACCCCAATGTTCATAGAAGTACAATTTACAATAGCTAAGTGCTGGAAGCAACTTAAGTGCCCATCAATAAATGAGTGGATCAAAAAATGTGGTACATTTATACAATGGAATACTATGCAGGAGAAAAAAGGAACTACTATCCTTCATGACAGCGTGGATGGAACTAGAGAGTGTTATGCTAAGCGAAATAAGCCCAATAAGATGAAAGACAAATACCATATGATCTCACCTATAAGTGGAACCTAATCAACAAAACAAGCAAGCAAGCAAAATATAACCAAAGACATAGAAATAAAGAACAAACTGACAGTAACCAGAAGGGATGGGGAGGGGGTAACAAGGGAAAGAAAGGGAAGGGTCATCAAGGCACATGTATAAAGGATCCATGGGCATGGACAACAGGGTGGGGAACATAGAATGTGGAAGACCAGGGTGAGTAGGGCAGGGGAGAATAATGAGGGGGGAAATGGAGACAACTGTACTTGAACAACAATAAAAAAGAACAAGCAATAAAAAAAACTTGAAGTGCCATTTTTAAAGCACAAAATGTGGTTCTAATAAAGATTATCTTGAGCGCATGATCTAATAATTAAACAGAAGGCTGAATTAAGCCTAAGGGCCATCCTTACTTATAACCTAAACACCTAGAATGGTCCTATTTCTTCTCTTGAATCAGAGATAGAATTACTGGAAAAACAAATGTCTTGATTTAGTAAAATCTTATTGAAACTGGGATCACTTTCAATAACGTTATGAACTTCAGTCATTGTTTTCTTCACATTGTTTGACTCTCTGTAATCAGCCACAGACAAGGTTTTCAAAGACCTCTGAATTGTGGTAAACTTCAGCAAATGTAACCTTGACATTTCAGTAGGGAGGAAATGATAGTTACTAATATGAGAGTTCATTATACATTGCATTCTGACTTGAGACAGTGTTGTTTCTTTGTTATATGCAAGTAGTCCAGAAAGTTATATTTGACAACAAAAATTATATTTTAAGTTAGCCTATTACTGGGAAAAAAGGCTTCTCTCTAACTATGGAGTGTACTGCTTTTCTGTATTATTTCCCTCAAGAGCTGGAATAAGTTCACAGACCATCTCCACCACATGTATCTACACTTGCTTCCCCTTCATCCTCACTTATTAAATATTTGAGAACTACACACAAGACCATTTTGCTATTTCCATGTCAATTTCATTTGCTACTGGTTGCATAGATAAAATGTTTGGGTCCCAAGACTAGGAAAATTTCCACTGCAGGCAAGAAAAACTTACAAAATAAATTGAAAAATATAACCCCAAGCTCTGGATTTGTCTCAATGTTGTCAGATATTGTTAAATTCATCCTCAGGATTCCAGATTGTCAAAGTTGAAAGAAACTTTGAAAATAATCTAATCCAAATGCTTCCTTTAACATAGATGAGAAGTGACTTTTAAAAGGCCCTATTACTAACTCCCAAAAGAGGACAAACTCAAATCTTACAGCCCCAGGATGATCCTTTCTACTTCAGTGTAACATTACTTGCCTTTTCCATGTTCTTGTTTCCACAGTTAAATCCATTCATTACTTTAAAAATTACTTATTGCAATGAGACATCACCTCACATATGTTAGGATGACTATGATAAAAAGTGTGTGTGTGTGTGTGTGTGTGTGTGTGTGTGTGTGTGTTGGTGAGGATGTGGAGCAAAGGGAAACTTGTGCACTGCTGGTGGGAATGTACACTGATATAGCCACTATGAAAAACAGTATGGAGATTCCTTGGAAATATAAGCATAGAGTAACCACATGACCCAGCAATTCCACTGCTAGATATATATTCAAAGAAATTGAAATCAGGTTCTCAAAGAGGTACCTATCTATACTCCCATGTTCATTGCAGTATTATTCACAACAGCCAAGGCATGAAAGCAACCTCAATGTCTATCAACAGATGAGTATATAAAGAAAAAGGTCCTACCCTCTGTGACAGCATGGATGGAACTGGAGAGCATTATGCTAAGTGAAAGAAGCCAGGCGGTGAAAGAGAAATATCATATGATCTCACCTATGAGTGGAACCTAATGAAGAAAACAAACAAATGAGCAAAATTGAAGTAGAGACATGGAAATAAAGAACAAACTACCAGTGACCAGAGGGTAGTGGGGAGGAGGATAATGGGGGAAAGAAGAAGAAGGGTCTAGTCAAGGAACAGGTGTAAGTACCCATGGATAAGGACAACTCTGAAGGAGGGAAGATTGAGTGTGGAAGATTGGGGTGAATAGGATGGGAGAGAGTAATGGAGGGGGTGAAATAGGGACAACTGTAATTGAACAACAATTTTTTAAAAACTCTAAAAAAAAAGAATGAATCTTTTTCTTTGGTTTACTCAGTGCCTGAAAGATCATGCAATTCCTACACCTTGTAATCTTCATATTTTAGCCTATATTTCCAGAGTATATACAGTTTATACATGAAATTATGGAATATAAGCCACAGACTTTACATAGCCTTTAAATTTAAGCAGCTTAGAACTGAAAAGAAGATAGACTTGAACACATCATAACACAACCTGTAAGAAATAGCCAAGTAAAGTGGAGTATGAAGACGAGAAGGTGGGTTGATCTTAAGTCAGGTGTTATAAATAAGAATATTTCCTGAAAAAGTGAGCACAGTGAAATTCCCTAAAGTGAAGAAATGCAAAAAGTACTTTATATTATGAATGTAAATATGCTATTTAAAAAAAAACTTGAGATAAGTTTAATTGACTGAAAGAGAAAAACCACCCTGTAGCTTCATCATCCAGAGATAATCATTAACATTTTTGGTATTCAGTTGCTTTTACAGATTTTTCTTAGGTACACACAAACATTTTTTTACAGAAATTGGATTCATATTGTAGACATTGTTTCATAATACAAAGATTATACTTCATAACATAGAGTGGGTGTTTTTTACTCAACTTAATACTCTTCTAAAATGAGATTTTATAGTAGTATGTATCACATAAATAATTTATTCAATTAATGTAGTAATTCCCTATATTATTCATCAAGGTTATTTCTGGCATTTTGCTATATAACTAACATCAAAATGAACAAAAACATTTGCACATAAATCTTGGTTTGAATCTTTCATTCTTTCAGATTCTGGGAATTTGAATCATTAGGCCACATTTTAAGCTTTTGATGCACACAAACCCTAACCTCCCAGAAAACTAAAGTCATTTTAATCCCATAAATCCTAAATTAGTTACCAGTTTAAAAAAAATCATTCAAAACACAAATTAGGTATTGCTAAAGTTTATGTTCCTTTGGTTTATCATTAGGTTTAAAAATATATGATTATTATCTACCTGTATTTTTCCATTGAATTGTTTATTAATGTCCTAAAGCCAGCCTAACTGAGCAGAAGCACTTAAACAATGATCCAAGGCCTATTTGTTAAGAGTGGGAAGACTTCTAGCCAAGATGGAGGCATAGGTAGACACACTGTGCCTCTTCAAACAACCAAAAGAAGGACAACCACAATTTAAAAACAAAAAAAACAACCAGAACTGACAGAAAACTGAACTGTATGGAAGTCTGGAAAGCAAGGAGTTAAAGAAGACACACTCATCCAGATTGTTAGTAGGAGCGGAGACAGGCAGCCGGGCAGAGAGGACTCGAGGCAAGGCAGTAGCTGGAGTACTGGGGCAGGCAAGGGGGTGGCTGGTGGACCCAGAAAGGCTGCAGATCGTGGAGCAAGGCATGTAAGATTGCAGCTGGCCGGCAAGGCAGCAGATTGCAGACTGGGAGGCCCCACATTTGAGTGCAGATAAACTGGGAGAAACAACTGGGGAGTGAAACAGACTGCACAACCCAGGGCTCCTGTGCAAGGAAATACAGCCTCAAACCCCTGATTGAAAATACCTGTGGAGCCCTGGCTGGCATAGCTCAGTGGATTGAGCGCGGGCTGCAAACCAAAGCATCACAGGTTCGATTCCTAGTCAGGGCACATGCCTGGGTTGCAGGCCACGGCCTCCAGCAACCACACATTGATGTTTTTCCCTCTCTCTCTTTCTCCCTCCCTTCCCTCTCTAAAATAAATAAATAAATAAAATCTTAAAAAAAAAGAAAATACTTGTGGGAGTTGAGGCGGCAGTGGGAGAAAGTCCCAACCTCACAGGAGAGTTCATTGGAGAGACCCACAGGGTCCTAGAATGTACACAAGCCCACCAACATGGGAATCAGCAACAGATGGGCCCAATTTGCTTGTGGGAAGCAGGGGAAGTGACTGAAATCCAGCAGAGAGCAGAGCAAGTGCCATTGTTCCCTCTCGGACCCCTCCCCCACATATAGCGTCACAATGCGGGTTGCCTCGCCCTGGTGAACACCTAAGGCTCTGCCCCTCACTACATAACAGGCGTGACAAGACAAAAAAAAAAAAAGGTCCAAATGAAAGAACAGATCAAAGCTCCAGAAAAAATACAACTAAGCAACAAAGAGACAGCCAACCGATCAGATGCACAGTTCGAAACACTGGTAATCAGGATGCTCACAGAAATGCTTGAGTATGGTAAAAAAAAAAATAGAGGAAAAAATGAAGGCTATGCTAAGTGAAAAAGAAAATGCACAGGGAACCAATAGTGATGGGAAGGAACCTGGGACTCAAATCAATGGTGTGGACCAGAAGGAAGAAAGAAACATTCAATCAGAAAAGAATGAAGAAATAAGAATTCAAAAAATGAGGAGAGGCTTAGAAACCTCCAGGACATCTTGAAATGTTCCAACATCCGAATTATAGGGGTACCAGAAGGAGAAGAAGAAGAGCAACAAGGGGAAACTTACTTGAACAAATAATAAAGAAGAACTCCCCCAATCTGGCAAAGGAAATAGACTTCCAAGAAGTCCAAGAGGCTCAGAGAGTCCCAAAGAAGTTGAACCCAAAGAGGAACACACCAAGGCACATCATAATTACACGAGCCAAAGTAAAAATGAAGGAGAGAATCCTAGAAGCAGCAAGAGACAAGGACGCAGTTACCTACAAAGGAGTTCTCATAAGACTGTCAGCTGATTTCTGAAAAGAGACCTTGCAGGCAAGAAGGGGCTGGAAAGTATTCTGAGTCAGGAAAGGCAAGGACCTACATCCAAGATTGCTCTATCCAACAAAGCTTTCATTTAGGATGGAAGGGCAGATAAAGTGCTTCTCAGATAAGGTCAAGCTGAATGAGTTCATCATCACCAGACCCTTATTATATGAAATGTTAAAGGGACTTATCTAAGAAAAAGAAGATAAAAAACATGTACAGTAAAATGACAGCAAACTCACAATTATTAACAACTACATCTAAAACAAAAACAAAAAGAAACTAAGCAAACAACTAGAACAGGAACAGAACCACAGAAATGGAGATCACATGGAGGGTTAGCAACAGGGGAGTAGGAGGAGGAGAGAGGGGAACAAGGTACAGAGAATAAGTAGCATAGATGGTAGGTAGAAAATAGACAGGGGGAGGGCAAGAATAATATAGGAAATGTAGAAGCCAAAGCACTTATAGGTATGACCCATGGACATGAACTAAAGGGGAGGAATGTGGGTGGGATGGGGTGTGCAAGGTGAAAGGGAGTGAAGGGGGGAAACTGGACAGCTGTAATAGCATAATCAATAAAATGTATTAAAAGAAGAGTGGGTGGCAAGGAAGAAAGGGAGAAATGGCTAATTTCTGATAATCTTGTCACTAAACCAAATACTTTCAACATCTGGTTTTTCCCCCTTATATACCTATAGAATACAAGGGATGTGTATTATGTTAGTTTTGCATCTCAAATTTTCTCAGTTCCTTGTTAAATAACAACAATGACATAGGTGTCGATTTCTGAATTAAAATATCCAGCTAAAATATATGGGCTGAACTACAGTAGTACCACCATTTTTAAAATTAAATGGAGGAGGTTTTTCTTGTCTTATTACCTTAGTAATTCATAAATCATTCCAAGATAAAAAAGAATCTTCCTTGGCTGCAGTGGCTCAATGGATTGAGTGCCAGCCTGCAAACCAAAGGGTTGCCTGTTGGATTCCCAGTCAGGGCATGTGCTGGGGTTGTGGGCAAGGTCCCCAGTAGGGGTTGCACGAGAGGCAACCACACATTGATGTTTCCCTCTCTTTCTCCTTCCCTTCTCCTCTTTCTAAAAATAAATAAATAAAATCTTTTTTAAAGAAAGAATCATAATTGTCACTGGCTCTATTGGTTTAATTTACATAGGGAATCAAAGTTCATACTGAGAGATGATAACATTTTCATCACAAGGTGGCACCAACCAATAAAAGTTTGCTTTGATTCCACTTCATACATAACAATACACTCCAGATCAACACATTATATTTAAAATGAAATTCAGTAAATATTATTTTGATCTCTTTTCTAATTTGTGAAAATAATATATTTTAGCAAATTTTTCAATTACATTTGTTCTCATTTTTATTTAGAAGTGCAACTCTGTTATCCTAGGAAAAGTTTTCCCTTATATCTTCTGTTGCTATTTGTCTCATTTCTTTTGATCTGATCTTCAGATATTTGATTATCTTTGCTGCTACATGTCTGTTTTCTGGCCTTCAAAGTTATAATTTCTCATACTTTTATCTCTTTATATTTCCTCTCTACCTAATAAAACATGCATCTCGAGTTTCCCTCCTCTTTTATGATTTTGCATGTTCATTTTCCTCATTACTGTTTTGAATACAGGTTTTTAATAATTTCTTTATTAATGTTTATAATCTTTAATTTCCACTTTACTCCCTTTCTTACCATGTCTTATAGCCTATATCTTTGTTATTATAATCATATTTTCTTAAACATTATTGTGAACAAATATCATATGGTTTCTAATTTTTACTTCTGGTTTTTTGTAATTAAAGGTTCCAAAATTATGCTCTTCCATTGCATCTTCTCATATGTTCTCTCATTCCATTAACTTGATGTTGGGATTTTACTGATCATTCTCCATGCAATTTCAGTTGGCATTCCCTGGCCTGGTGAGAGGATTCCTCCTGGATCACCTCTTTGACCCAGGTAGCACATTTGGAGGAAGGGCAGGTGATAGACATTTCAATGATTTGGCAGCCAGAGACAAGTAAGAAGAAAGTGAGAGTTGTGAGGAATGTTGTCCCTGTATAGACTCTTCTCTGTGTGATGATTTTATGAGAGCCCCCAAATTTCTATAGTAAATATCCCTGCCCTGTTCCAAATAACTGATGTGGTCACCCCTAGTCCTTTCCCTGATACTTCTTTCACTGGGTGACTTTCACGACTTGCAAATGAACATTTTGATTGCTGTTGAACACAGGAGCAAAAATCATTTCCAGGGTTCACCCTCACTCACTTCCAAACCTTATCCTTTCATCATTAAGGAGGTGTTCCTAAATTTCTATCAGATCTCATATACTTACTTTTGTCAGCACTCAACTACCCTCCGGGAAAATTCACTGCAAGAAAACATTCCCTTGGTGGCAGCCTCAGTATAGCAGGAAGAAAAAAGTCTTCATGTTTCCCTTTACCCCAATTATTCTCCCCAATCCAGTTAATTTTTCAAAAGAATGGAGAGGATGATGGTTTTCTGCATGGTGCGAGATGGCTTTCGATTGATGAAGAATTTACTTTCATCTGTGCAATCAGAAGCCCATTGGCCAGCAATTTTTCTGCTTATCTAGCCTTATTTTCAAATGTTACTTCAATTTTTTTCTACTTTGCTAAACTTAACACCTCACTGTGCTCCTCTTCAACGTCAGGAGTTAAATTTACCTCTCTTTGTGGTAAAGGAAAACAACCACCAAATAGGAGCCCATTAACTTTCCTGCCTCCAATTTAAAATTTACCTGCATCCATGCACTGACTGGTGTGGCTGAGTGGGTTGGACATCCACCCACAAAGTGAAAGGGCACCACTTTGGTTCCCTATCAGGGCACATGCCTGGGTTGGGGCTTTTGTCTCCAGGTGGGGCATCTCTGAGAGGCAACTGATCAATGTATCTCTCATACACATTGATGTTTCTCTCCCTCTCTTTCTCCCTCCCTTCCCCTCTTTCTAAAAATAAATAAGTAAATAAATAAAATATTGTAAAATTTACCTTCATCCTCACCTATTGTTTCTTTTTTCCTATTATAATAAAAACAGCCTCCACTTTCCTGTACTAACATTTGTGTCCTAAACTAAAACCCCCAACCCAGTTCCGCACGAATAATTCAAGAATAATTTATCCCATGTGCCATCTTTGAAATCTTCATCATATTCCCCATATCGAATCCAACACTTTGTTTTCTCAAACTGCTGCTCTCAGCCTCCATGAAATAACCATCATCTACAGATTGGACCACAGAAATTGCCCCTAAATTATCTGCTCTAGCTCACTATTTTATTCTCCAGTTTTTCACTATATTATAGCCAGAGTAACCATACAGGTCTTTCAGAAATGCAAGTCTGCTCACATTCCTCCACCACTTAAAAAATTTCAGTGCTTCCTATAGGAGAAAACAAAATCTTTCACATGTAACTAGGAACCTCTCCAGCCTAATCCTATCACCCTTGCTCCTTATGACCCAAGGCCTTTTTGCTTGTGTGTCCTGTGCGTAGAATGTTCTTCCTTTCTCTTTTTACCTTATCATTTTCTATCAGCCTTTAAACTTCAGTTACACCATTATTCTCTTGGAGAAGCCTTTCCTGACTTCTTGACTCCTATGGCTTGTTCGCTGTTAGAATATAACTTCCAGAAGAAGTTACAATGTATTTGTAACTTCCAGAAGAAGAGACAATGTATTTCTAACCACAAGTTCAGCCTTAGAACCTAGCATAATATAAGGGAGAGATTCTGCCCCAATAAATATCTGTTGAATTAATGAGGACTGAATGTAGGAAAAGGAATCTACAATGGGAACTGAGAAAAAAACAACATGGAAGCTGGAAGAGATTCAGTAGAGCCTTTACCTTCAAAAGCCAGTGGGGAAAAAACATTTCACAAAGGAAAGAAATAACCACGTCAAATGTTGCTGGGAAGTGAAGTAGGCCCATGGAGTTAACCAATATGTGGGTAGTTAATGACTTTAGAGATAGTGTGGTTTCCATAGAGTGATGAAAGCAGGGAGATAGTGTCTATAGACAGGTCTATAAATATGTTTGTCACCTGAGAAAAGGAGAGAAATAGCATAGCAGGTGTGTGAGTTAAAAGGAGAGTCTTTTATTTTACTAGAAAAGATGCTTATGTTTAAATGCTAATAGAAAAGAGCCAGTTGAGAGAAAGAATGAAGGTACAGGAATTAAAACATCTGTAGCATAAGAGAGAGATTATTTTTGTTAAGAGAAAGGAAGTACATTCCCCTGAAATGGGTTTTACTTTCAGCCACCCAAGATAGACCTTTAAAATCAAGAAGTTACTCACAGTTTAGTATAAAGTATGAGAATGAAACTAAGGTAATTATAAAAACCATTAAGATTAACAGAATATTCCCTGGCTGGTGTGGCTCAGTGGATTGAGTGCTGGCCTGTGAATCAACAGGTCCCTGGCTCAATTCCCAGTCAGGGCACATGCCTGGGTTGCGGGCCAGGTCCCCAGTAGGGGGCATGCGAGAGGCAACCACACATTAATGTTTCTCCCCCTCTCTTTCTCCTGCCCTTCTCCTCTCTCTAAAAACAAATAAGTAAAACCTTTTTTAAAAAAGATTAACAGAATATGATCTGTGCCCCCCCACCACCACCCTCCAACATGGGACATCACCTTAGGTTTAGGAATCATTAAAAATTGCAGTTTTGAGACTTTTGAAAATGAAAGGAAAGCTGAATACTAGTATCTCCAATTTCAAAGTTATTTTAATAGGTTTACTTTGTAAGTAATGCTGATTTTCCATGTTGGAAATTTCTTAAGTGTATCACTGTTACTGTTGTTTCATTCTAGTTTATAAATTGGTAACTGTTAAGTAACATAATAATGATAAAAGAAAGAAGACTGGGGATCAGTAAGGCTCAGTGACAGTTCTGGCTTTGTTACTAGTTAGCTGCGGGACCTTCCCCATGCTGTTTCATCTTTCCTGCCTCACTTTCCCCATCTACAAATTAAAGGTAATAAGGTCTATAATACTTTTCTCAGAAGGCATATGTCATGAGGATCAAACGTGTTCATGCATATGAAAGCCTTTTTACTCATATAAAAATGCTATACAAAGCAGCTAGACAAGAAGACACAAAACCACAGTGCAAAATGTTACTCCATCACTTTCCAGGCACATGACTTTGGGCAAGCTCCTTAACACATCTATTGTACAATTCCCTCACCCATGGAATGGGAGTAATTTTCCTGAATGATGTCAATTTGTATTAAGAATAAATGAGCTGTGAGTGAAAACAAATAACACTTATTAAATGTGCCTTGATTTCAGATTTATTTGGCCTATGATTTTGCCCTTTCACTTTTGATAGATGGGGAGATGACTCCATTGAGTGGTCTGATATAAGACAAGATTCAGATTCTAGTGTATAAAGGCCTTTTACAGCTTTGCTATTTGAAGGGTGGTCCCCAGGCCAACGGCAGAAGCAGTAGCAGCCAGATTGAGACAATAAAAATATGAATTTTAACAAGATCCTCAGATGATGTGTGCACAATTAATCTGGAAATCACTAACAAGCCATACGGTCATAAGGCGTTGGTTCAAAGAGAGCTGTGTACATACCATAACCTATGAATAAATTTCCTCCTGTTCATTTTCCTTTATCCTCAGTCCCCCAACTCTGTTTTACTATGAAAATGAAATGAACTAAAGAATAGAAAAATGGAGCAAGATATTGAACAAACTTCAAATGTTTTTGTGAAGTGGTTTTACACTGAGCAAGAATTACCTCCAGAGCTACTGTGTGCCTTGGTATTATCACTCATTAGATATCTCTTCCTAGAATAACACTGTCTAAGTGGAGCCTTTCTTATCCACCCTACCCATCTGTTCTTTAACTTCCCACCACCATCAAAGGCACTATCAAAGTGTGGTATGCCAAGGAGAGTGTCCAAGTTACTGCTCATTAATGACAAAGGTAGCTACAGTTCTACAGATTCTTCTGGTATTTTCTCAGAAGTGAATGTGAAATGTAGAAAAATATTTAAGCACTAAGTTTATAACTTTTTAATAGGCACTTAGAGTTATGTCATCTTCAAAAACGTAAGCAAAGAATAAAATTGAGTGTATTTAAATAAATTTCAATAATAATCAAGCAGCATATCCTGACTCTATTATGGGCAAAGCTTTTGTTGTTTCATTTTAAAAAAAGCTTTTTTCTTGTGCCCTGGCTGGTGTGATTCAGTGAATTGAGTGCCCACCTGTGAACCAAATGGTCATCAGTTTGACTCCCAGTCAGAGCACAGGCCTGGCTTGTGGGCTGGGGCCCCAGTAGGGGGTGTGTGAGAGGCAATCACACATTGATATTTCTTTCCCTCTCTTTCTCTCTCCTTTACCCTCTCTAAAAATAAATAAAGAAAATCTTTAAAAGTTTTTTTGTTCTGTTTTTCTTTATTTTTACTGTTGACACTTACAGATATCCCCATTTCTCCCCACCCTTTGCCCCCTTCCCTCTGACCATCACCACACTGTTGTCTGTGTCTATGGGTTATGCATACATGTTCTTTGGCTGATCCCTTCACCTTGTTTCATCCAGTCCCCCTGCCTACCTCCCCTCTGACACCTGTCAGTCTATTCCATGTATCCATTAAAAATTGTACTTTGTTAAATGATAAATTTAAAGACTGAGGAAGTTTGTAACTGAGAACTCATGATATTCCAGCAATGAATTAGGTTTGCACATTGCTGATGAAGGTAAAGTAAGTCTACCTTGGTTCAATTCAAGATCTATAGCCTTCTACTAAATATAAAAAGAGCCATCTTGTCAGTGCTGCAAAGGAAAGAGATTTACTAGTTATCCAAAATAGGGTAGCATCTCTTGGGCTAAAGAGATATGCCATGAGAATAAATGTATGGGGAGGTTATCAAGGGTGTGCTTCTATAGAAAGCCATGCTTTTAAAAATTATCGCATTTCCTTCATTAAAATTCTCCTTTTAAATGGCAAATGGGCCCTTTAAACATAGCATCTAAGATTTTGACTTATGGAAAACCAGAACAGAATGAAGTTTGATTTAAATGTCTCTGGGAATAGCTATGATTTTAGAAGCAGTATATATTGCATTTATGAGGAGGCGTCCCACACAGCATTTAAAAATTTGTGTGTCCCTTGGAGGTACAGGTGACAGAATTGTTGGTCTTTCCTTTATGCTAACAGGCTCAATTTTTCAATTTGTAATTAAATAGCCCATAGTCATCTTGAGGGGCTGCTAGAACTGGTTCTATTCAAGAAAACCTTGAGGAAGTTATGACAAATAAAGGCTTAAAAGATGATCGCCTGAGAAATCAAGATAATTAAATACTCAGACCCACCAGGGCTCTCAGAATGCAGTTAGCAGTGATTGTGAGCATTTGAAAGAAACACGGATCCAGTCACTGCTAAATAAAATCAAACTTTAGTAATAGATTCTGCTCTTATGATCTGGTGCAAAATTTAGAAAAAAGGAAAGGTGCAAATGAATCTTTGCAAAAGGTCTGAAAGGCAGGGAAGACTAGAATTTCAAACAAGTTTGATGTAAATGACATGAGCTTGAGTATTATGCGATTTGCATCCCACCTTAGATTGTGGTCTTCTTCTAAGTATAAGTTTATACTCTTCACGGGTGTTCAGGTTCAAGACAAAATAGAACTATTGATAATTTTTAAAGTGCTCAATTTGCTAACTTTTTCACTTCTAGTTGTTGGGAGAGAAAAATCCAAATCAAATAAGACTCTCTTGTGCTTTACACACTTTATTTTTTCCTTTGTATGGAATTTATTGGGGTGATACTGATTAACAAAATTATGCAAGTTTTACGTGTACAAGTCCACAACACATCATCTATACCCTGTATTGTGTGTTCACCACCCCAAGTCAAGTCTCTGTTCTTCACCATTTATTCCCCTATACCCTTCTGCACCTCCCCCCACAGCCCTCACCCTAGCAATCCCCACATTTTTGTTCACATCCATTAATTTTTTATATTTTTCTTTTTGCTAAATCCCTCCACTCTCCCAGCTAGCCCCTCTCCCCACAACTGTCAACCTGCTCTCTATCTATGAGTCTGTTTCTATTGTGCTTCTTAGTTTATTATGTTTATTAGATTCCACATATGAGTAAAATTTTATGGTACTTGTCTTTCTCTGATTGGCTTATTTCACTTGTTTCATCCATGCTGTTGCAAAGGGTAAGATTTCCTTTGTTTTTACAGCCGAGTAGTATTCCATCACGTAAATGACCCACAGTTGTTTTATCCACTCATCTACTGATGGACACTTGGACTGTTTCCAGATCTTGGCTATTGTAAATAATGATGCAATAAACATAGGGATGCTTATGTCCTTTCAAATTAGTATTTTGGGTTCCTTTGGATATATTCCCACAAGTGGGATTGCTGCGTCATCCGGCAGATCCATTTTTAGTTTTCTGAGGTCACTGCACTCTGCTTTCCACAGTGGCTGCATCAGTCTGCAATCCCACCAACTGTGCACTAGGGTTCCCTTTTCTCCACAACCTCTCCAACACTTGTTTGTTGATTTATTAATGATAGCCATCCTGACAAGTGTGAAGTGATATCTTGTTGTGGTTTTAATTTGGATCTCTCTGATGATTAGTGATATTGAGTATCCTTTTGTGTGTGTATTGGCCATTTGTAGGTCTTGTTTGAAAAAGTATCTATTCAGGTCTTTTGCCCATTTTTCAATTAGATTGTTTGTTTGGTGTTGAGTTCTATAACTTCTTTATAAGTTTTGGATATTAACCCCTTATCAGATGTATCATTGGCAAATATGTTCTATGCAACGGGTTGTCTTTTTATTTTAGTAATGTTTTCTCTTGCGGTGCAAAAACTTTCTAGTTTTATGTAGTCTCACTTGTTTGTTTATTTATTTCTTTTCTCTGTTTTGTCTGAGGAGATATATAAGAAAAAATACTGCTATGAGAAATATTTGAGATTTTACTGTTTATGTGTTTTCTTCCAGGACTTTTATGGTTTTGAGTTAACATTTAAGTCTTTAATCCATTTTGAGTTTATTGTAATGTGTGCTGTAAGAAGGTGGTCTAGTTTCATTTTTTTTTGCATGTATCTGTTCAATTTTTCCAATGTCATTTATTAAATAGACTACCTTTACCTCATTTTATGCTCTTGCCTTCTTTTTAAATATTAATTGACTATGATGATGTGAGTTTATATCTGAGCTCCTTATTCTGTTCCATTGATCTTTATGTCTGTTTTTATGGCAGTACCACACTATTTTGATTACTATACCCTTATAGTATACTTTGATATCAGGTAGCATGATTCCTCCAACTTTGTTATTCTTTCTCAAGATTGCTGTTGTTTTAGCAGCAATAAAAAGAAATAAAATGAAACAAGAAGATATTAGACAATTTGTTCTTAAATAAAAGGAAGGAACAAAGAAAGGAAGGCAGGAAAGCAAGAAGGCAGACAACTTGCCAACCTCATGTGATTCATGTATAAATTCATCCCATAACTTCCAGAATATCATCTCCACTTAAAGTCAATTTATGATTAGACAATATGGGCAGCTATCTTGGCAACATGAGTTGATTGGAACTACAAATTGATATCCTGCCTCAAAGTAGTTCTTTTTCTGTTTATATATTTGGAACATTCCCTTTCAAGTTATCTAATTAAAAGACAAAAACAAAACATGTTGTTTTTCTTATGAAAATAATGCACTGATAATTACAGAATGTTTTAAGTGTAGATAAATAAAGTAAACAATACTTTTGACATCATCACCTAAAAAGAGAAACACTGTTACATTTGCCATTAAGTAGGTTTTTAGTACATTCACTACACATCATAAAAAATAATGTTTTGAATTGTAACAATTTCCTTTAATATACATAAGAAAGGTCCTCCTCATCACTGTATATTCTTCTATAACCTAATTTTTTTAAGATTGAATAGTATTCCACTTTGTGAATTTTAATAACTTGTTAATCCACTCCTATTAGGAATGTTTATATTATTTACATTTTTCAGTTGTTAGAAACAGTTTTAAAACCAACATTACTATAACTCAATGATTGTTAGTCAGGGTGATTTTGTCAACATCTGGCAATATCTAGAGACATTTTTTGGTTATTATAATGAAGAAGAAGGAAGAGATATTGCAATTTAAAAAGTAGAAAAACATATTTAATAAAATTGTTGAAATGTAAATGAGATCACAGGTTGCGCTTATGAAATTGAGATATAAATTTTTACCTATTAGCTATAATACTATTTTAATTCTATCTACCACTTATTCAAAGTTTCTGTAAAAATATTTTACCCCTGGCTGTTGTGGCTCAGTGGATTGAGTGCCAGCCTGAGAACAGAGGGATTACCAATTCTATTCCCAGTCACAGCACATGCCTGAGTTGCAGGCCAGGTCCTCTGTAGGGGGGCGCATGAGAGGCAACTACACATTGATGTTTCTCTCCCGCTCCTTCCTATTCCCTCTCTTGGTTAAAAATAAATAAATAAAATCTAAAAAATATTTTAAGCATGAAGATATGAGAGTTCTATAGGTGATATAGTTTTAAATTTTTTACAAAACTTATGATTTCACTCATATGTGGAATCTGAGGAACAAACTGAACAAGCAAAGTAGAGACAGATCATAGAGAGCAGGCTGACAAGTCTGCGGGAAGGAGTTGGCAGATGGAGGGATCAAGCAAAAAAAAAAAGGAGTCATGGATATGGACAACAGTGTGGTGATTGTGGGAGAGGAGGAGGGTATAAGGGTATAAATGGTAATGGAAAAAATACAATAAAATAAATTTTAAAAAACACATATCAAAGGAAACTTTTCCAAATATTCATTATCAAAGTGGTCTATTCATAACATGTTTTTTCCTCAAAAAGAAATTACTTTCACACTTATTGTTAATATTTTGTTTTTATCTTAAAGAGATAAAGTGTGATTTAGGTAGACATTGGTTATTTTTGTCTTATCTCTTGTTTCCTTGGTTAAGCTTTCCAGAGGTTTGTCAATTTAAGAAACAATCTTTGATTTCATTGATAACATGTTGTATGTGTGTTTTCTGTTTATGATATTGTTCCCTTTTTCTTTATTATGCTTTTGAAAATTTATTTTTCTCTTGTATTTCTAATGTCTTAGAGTATATGTCTAGTTCATTAATTATCTTTTTATAATACACACATTTAAAACTATACTTTCACATCTAACCTTATTGAAAAGAACAGACATCTGAATTCCAATCATGAAGAAAAAAGGGTTCAAACTTATAAGAAGGCAAAGGACTATAAATGTAATAATTGTCAATGTAGGAAATGGCCATGCAAGAGTAAAAACTACCTTAAATATTTCACTTGCATCAGGTGGAAAGTTGAGCAGCTGCTCTAATTACCTGAAGTGTTTCAGTAATGTATTTTGCTTTTCCAACGTAGAAGTTTGGTGCACTGAATTGTTGAAACCCTTTATATTCTTTCTCCACATGGCTTCTGCTCCAAGGAAAATGTGGCATAAGGGGCTCACAGCTAGAGTTACTATCAAAAGCTAAGCAAGCAGAGAAATATTCATGTTCTTATAGGATGCTGCAATTATGGTATACAATCACAATTTTAGGCCAAATGTTGACTCCAACAAAGATCAATTTGAAATGTTTGCCCCAACTTTGTTTTATACCATACGTATTTTGTAATTTTGTAGCCTCCTTAACAGAGGTTACCAAATTTCTTTGGTCCATGGTACCCTTAGTTTCTCAGTAATTTTTTCATGGATCCCTAGGCCAAAAGAAATACTTGTGCTTATTGAGTAGATAGGTCCAAACAACTTAATAAGTATTTACATCCTAACAGCTTCTCCAACCTTGGAATCAAATTGGACGCTGCTACCCTTATTTCCTGTTCCACATTGAGTTTTGCATAGTACCTGCTTTTTTTTGGTCACAACTACCAGAGTGCCAGTGTTGTGAAGACAGGACATCATCAGTCTGAACATAATTCACATTATATTCCACAGAGGATTCTGAGTTTACCTCGGAAATTTAAACTATCCTGTGGGGCCTCCATAAATTTGCTGTGTCATCCTGGGATATCTTGGCACAACAGTTTGCAAACAATAATTCCATACCATTCCTTATGTAATTGAAGTTAATTCAAATAGATATCCATTACAAACAGATTGCTGTTTGGATCTAAATACCACTTTCTACCTTTCAAAGTGTTTCTCTTAAGGAGACTGGATGATGTTATTTGAATAAGTATAAGGAGTTACATTATAACTCATCATAAAATACTTTTTGAAATTTTAGGGAATATAAAACGTGTAGAGGGAGGCAAACAGATTTATATGTTTCTCCAGAAGTTTAGTGTATTGGGCTAAATAGTTTATGTATGTGATCTGATTATGTCATTTTCTCTGTGAACCTTGTTAATATCTCCCCTATATTTCCACTACATAATCCTTCACAATTTAGGTCCCCTTTCTTTTTCCTGTTATCCTGTTTCTTTCTGACACCACATCTCTCCCTCTGCCTCCCAGCTCCCCACATTCAAGTATAATCATCTTTATGATAACAAGCTCTTTATGATTCCCAAGTTGATGTCTTTATCCATGGTATTTCCTGTCTGGAGGGATCAATTTCTCCTCATTCTTCACTTAACAAACTTCCATTCATCCTTGTAGTCCAGCTCAAATATTTTTCTTAGTGAAATCTTTCCTTACCCTTAACTTGGTTACTCTTCCCCTTTCAGGAAAAAAATTACTCATTCACTCATGCTTTTTCTTTTTCAAAAAAGATTTTATTTATTTATTTTTAGAGAAAGGGGAAGGGAGGGAGAAAGAGAGGAAGAGAAACATTAATGTGTGGTCGCCACTAGAGTGCCCCCTACTGGGGACCTGGCCCAAAACCCAAGCATGTGCCCTGACTAGGAATTGAACCCACGACCCTTTGGTTCACAGTCCATGCTCAATCCACTGAGCTACACCAGCCAGGGTATGTTTTTTCTTATAGTAGTCAGTATATGTCCTGTGTTTCTATCAGTGTTCCATAAGTGAAGAACCACTGGGAGATGGAATAGAAACAGGTTAGATAGCTGGATGGATGGATGGATGGATGGATGGATGGATGGATAGATAGACATGGAATTTCATAAAGGGATTTCACTTTCCATAATTGTTGGGGGAGCAGGTTAAACAATCTGTGGCAAGCAGTTGGCATGGTGATCACTTCATAAGGTATACAAATGTTGAATAACTATGTTTTACACCTGAAATTAATTTAATATTGTATGTCAACTATACTTTAATTTAAAAATAATGAATAACGACTGCGTCTAAGTTAATGCAAATGACCTGGAATGAAACTACTGTGCCACTCTAAAATTTACCCAAAATCCTGATACCATTGTATAGCAATGGTAGATTGGGAAACCTTATTACATTAAGGCTTTGCTATTTTTAAGAGGTTAAAAACCTGGTTAAAAATCTTGATTTTGAAATGTATTAGCTGCTTAGTCTAAAGAAGATATTTAATACTTTTGATCCTAAGTGCTATCACTTATAAATGGGAATAAGAATGCCTACCTCATAACCCATATTAATCACATAGTTGCCACTCTAAATTTCAGTTTTCTCTTGCAATTTGAAGACACAAAAACAAAACTTCTAGGAAAAAAAGTTTCCCTGCAAAGGTTTTTTAAAAGCGTCCAGAGGAGAGTAGGATTGATCATAAAATTAAAAATACAACAGACTTTTAGAAAAATTAAAGAAAATGATTCCATGTTTGCCAAGGTTACAGTTAGTCTGTTCATAGTAAAATAATATTTTTCTCATGCGATTGTCTGTCAAAGTCTTCCCATACCTTAACATATCAACAAAAATTAAGGATCTAAAGTTTTGTTGTTAGTTTTTATTATTTTATAAGAAGTAAACAGCATATACAAATATCTAAGGTTACTTACATTCTGGGAACTATTAGTGAGACTTGATATACATGTCTTACAATTAATAACAGCAAAGCAAGATGTTGATTTTCCATCCATAAGAATCATAAGTTTAGTTAGGGTGCATATTCTTAAAGCTTCTCTATGAAGAATGCAGTTCAACATAGAATTGGGGTCTGTCTTGCTGTAGGCTATTAATGATGAAATTACAGGTGGGTATAAGCTATAGATGACAGTAGATTTTGGAAACTGAAAATTATGGAATGATCATGTTAATTAAGCTTTGGAGTTTAAAACAAAAAACAAAATGCATCCAAGAAAGAGGATCTGGGGTTGAATTAATGCTCAGAGAAGTAATGATAAATAGAAATGCAGACAGAGTTAGGGTGGCAACATTTTGCTTCAGTTAGTTTTGTGCCAGTGGATTCTGAAATAAGACGTATATAAATGAAAGTAAACTGAATAAAAATTAACTAGTAAGTCAACATTTATTTTTATAGTTTAATTGAAGCAACTTATTAAAGAATATTTTGTTGTCATACATATTCAGAAAAGTGGTGACTCAGTCATATTTAACTAAATAAGTCATATAGTAAAATGCCTTCTATAAACACAATTTATAAATTTGAAAGTTTTATAAACATGATAAATTTTTGATAGGCTTAAATATATTAATCTCATCCTAAAGGAATTAGTTTATATAAGGTATGTTAAGTATTTATTTTTATTTTTTTTATTTTAATCATTGTTCAAGTACAGTTTTCTTTTTTTTTTTAAGATTTTTATTTATTTATTTTTAGAGAGGGAAGGGAGGGAGAAAGAGAGAGAGAGAGAAACATCAATGTGCAGTTGCTGGGGGCCATGGCCTGCAACCCAGGCATGTGCCCTGACTAGGAATCGAACCTGCGATGCTTTGGTTTGCATCCCGCGCTCAATCCACTGAGCTATGCCAGCCAGGGCTCAAGTACAGTTTTCTGTCCTTTACTCCCATTCCAGCCCACTCACCCATCCCTCCCCACCTCTCTCCCATTTCCACCCACCTTAGTTTTTGGTATGTTAAGTATTTGCTTTTGGAAATAACAAGAGATTCTCTCTGCTTATTACCTTGTTATATGACCAAATATTTAGTTCTTAACAAGTTACTATCTAATGTTGTTAATCATCTTTTTTCATTCATACATTTGCTTATTTGTTTGTTTATTCATTGTTCAACAAGAGTCTGTGAGTCCTATCATGTGCCAGGTTTTATAGGAAGCACTGGGGAAATATTATAAGACGTGGTCCCTGTCTTCAGGAGCACACATTCTAGGGGCAGGGACAGACATCAAAATAACTCGCTACAGTGAGGCAAATGGTCTTAAAGGCTATGATGTATTTTTGTTGTGTCAACTTAGCCAAGCTAAAACTATGTTTCCCAGAATTTCCTTCTCTGCATAGATCCAATTTGGTGTGGTCCAGAAGAGACATATTGTGTGAAATTTAGAAGGCAAAATTAAAGCAGCTGCCATTTTCATTTTATGCTTCAAAGGTCCATGTAAGGCGTAAGACTCTCTTGCAACTCATAAACTTCTCTGTGAGCTCCCAGAGGTGGAATGGAGCACCAACTAGGGCCAGGGCTCTTTAAGCTTCTACTTCAATTTCTCTGGCCCTCAGACCAAATGAACGATTAGCTTCATGATCATGAGCACCAGCTGCTCCTGCAGGATACCTCCGTTGTCAAAGTTGAAAGTCTGAGGTAATACAAAATCAACCTAGGCTCTAGTAAGTCCTCACTTGCAGATTCCCCTTCACCTTTACTTCCCTAATATCTCCCCTTTTGGCTGACTTCTCTGCAGGCTTCAAGCTCCACATTTTATTTTTTGTTTACATAACATTCTAAATACTAACACAGAACCATACATGAATTAAAAATTATTATCTTTTCAAAAAGATTTTATTAATTTATTTTTAGAGAGAGAGAAGGAGAGAGACATTGATGTGAAAGAGAAACATCAATCAGTTGCCCCTCGTACATAACCCAACCAGGAACCAAACCCGCAATCCAGGTGTGTGCCCTGACAGGGAATCGAACCTGCAACCTTTAAGTTTGCAGGAAGGTACCAAATCAATTGAACTATACCAGTCAGAGCTAAAAATTATTTCCATCATGAATGACTTTAAAAGGATCAGCAAGAAAAAGATAAAATGTAACCTTGACATTGTAGAAAAAATTAGATTGAAAACAATTCTTATTTTAATGTTGATCAAAAAGGCAATATAGAAAATTGATCAAAACTCAAGTGAGTTCTAAAGTCAAATTACATGTGTTCAAATCCAAGATCTGTTCATGAGTGACTGAATAATTTGAACAAATTACACCTTTTGAGACAGGCATCGTGATTGTACTTGTCTCATATATTTACTAGAAAGAATAAGTATGATAAAAACATACTATTCCTAGTGCAGCACCAGGCACTAACACACTAGAGATAGTTTTAGTTAATTTTATTTTCACTATTAATGAATAGATAGGTTTAAGGACAAAAGTTGTCTTCCCCATTTATCCGGAAAACTATTTTGTATATTCCAAAACTCATGTTTAACATCATCTTTCTGTGATTTCCCAGGAAGACTTAGGTGCCCTTTTCTTCTGTCCGCACAGCACTTTGTTTCTAAATTTTTGTGAGAGTTCTAAATGGGTACAAACAACTCTCTTTTTAGTGGCTACTATATCAACTGTCTAAAGTGAATTTTCCTAAATGCAAATCCTAACAAAAAGATCTGAGTGCAACTCATTTATTTAGGAAGTACTCCTCAGAGAAACAGGAAAGGGGAAAGTGGAGACCAAAAGAGGCAAAGCCAAACAAAGGCATAATTTCAGGTAAAGTCTCACTCTCAGTCTGATCCCACAGGGAGCTCTGAAACATTCATTATAACTCTGAATTTGTCATTTTTATTTTGCCATTGCCAGTTGACATGCAATATTATATTAGTTTGAGATGTACAACATACAATAGTTATTAGACATTTATATGACTTGCAAAGTGATCACCCCAATTAGTCTAGTAGTACCCATCTGACACCTTTCATAGTTACTAGAATAATATTGACTATATTCTCTATACTGTACGTTACATCCCCATGAGTATTTTTTAAGTATCATTTTGTACTTCTCAATCCCTTCACCCAGTCTCCCAACCCTTCTTTCATCTAGCAACCATTAAAATATTCTCTGTATCTATGAGTCTGTTTCTGTTTTGTTTGTCCATTTATTTTGTTTTTTAGATTCCACATATAAGTGAAATAAAAATCACTAATTTGAAAAGACATATGCACTCCTATGTTCATTGCAGCATTATGTATAATAGCCAAAATATGGAAGAAACCTAGGTGTCCATCAATCAATAAATGGATAAAGATATGGTACATACATACTTTGGAATATTACTCAGTCATAAAAATGAATGAAATCTTGCTTATTGCAACAACATGAATGGACCTGGAGGCAATTGTGTAAGTAAATCTGCCATTCTTTAAGGTAAGAAATCTGGGCTCTCATACTATATTATTAGTTAGTGGTTGGTTACAGGCATGGGATGGGGCATAAACCTGCAGGTGCTTTCAGCTCTGCAGGCAGTGCTTTGAAGAAGGTCTCAGGTGAGAACCATTAAAAAACAAAACGCACAAAAGATGGGCCATAGGGACACCAAGTCAAGGAGGGAAGGAATCTGGGTGTAGCACCAAGAGTGTCTCACACATAATCCTTTCTTAATAAAGTCCTACTCTTTTAATAACTTAATTCCCAGCTCCCCTACACTACCACATTTTTTCAGGTTTCTGGCTCAGTGCCAAGACGGGTTGGCCTTGGAAGTCCCTTTCTATAGTAAATAGCATTCCAACTTATGGCAATAACCAGACTACTGCTATGGTCTGGAATTATTTCCAACCTCTATGGCTAATATTATGGATACCACTACCTCTTCTGATCTATAGTAGTTTACATAGGATTGTAAATTTAGCTTCCTTCTGACCCTAATAACCACAGACTCCTAGGTGGCCACTTGCATCATCTTTTGTTTGAAAGCTTGCTACCCAATACTTCTGCCCAAATCATAATATCCATTCCATTCTTTCAGTACCATTCAGGAAAGAGAAATTACCTTTGTCCCTTCCAAATGAAGTTTTTAAATCTCCTCTTCAAAAGAAGATGTTCCTGCCATTCTACATGGAGTTGCATTATCAATACCTCAGGGTACCAAAATCTGTCCTCCATGTCTTGTTTCACAGTTGAAATCTGTTTTACAAATAGAATATCCTTATTGTTAGAAAATATTTCATGATGAGAAAATATGTGTTCAAATTACATCATTATTGTTTTCATATATAACATATCTATATTTTTTAATCTGTGTATACTGTGCAGCATTCAGTGATATTTTCTCACCATGAATCATTCTCCATTATAAAATTAGAAACTCTCTTTGATAGTATACAAGAAAGAAGAGAGCTGTTCCACAGTGGAAATGTATAGTATAATTTTTAAGTGCTAAAAGTAAAAGTCTTATAGTTATGTTTGAATCAAGAATCTTCGGTCCAAAACAGGTTTCCATATATAGATGAATAGATAGATAGATGATAGATAGATAGATAGACAGACAGACAGACAGACAGACAGATAGATAGATAGATAATACACAGCATAGGTTATAATTTGTTGGTCATGTATTTTATAATATTTATTGAGTCCCTACTACTGGGGTAGGCCCTAGGAATAAAACAAGATAAAGAAATCAGGACATCCAAGGGTGGGGGGAAAGAAGGTAGGTGGGGAGGGATTGAACAAAAAGGAAAAGGGACTCATGGACATGGACAACAGGGTGGTGATTGTGGGAGGGGTGTATAAGGGGGATAAATGGTAATGGGAAAAATACAATAAAATATTTTTTAAAAACAAATGAGGAAAAAAGTAGTCATACCAACTCAAAAAAAAAAAAGAAAAGAAAAGAAAAGAAAAGAAAAAAAAAACCAGAAATCAGAACTTCCCTTAAGGCATCACAATCTAATAAGGGAAGACAGACGTGAAAAGAAATAATTATAGTGCATTGTTAAAGGTTCCACAAAAAAAAGCAAAGGAAAGAAGTAAAAGCACCAAACGTTTGCAAAAACTTTATCTTGAATTTGCCTCATGCTTTGTTCAATTAGTGAACAAATGGTCCTGACTCAGCTCAGCCCACCCAGGCTGAGTTATATTCTTTCTCCTAGTGATTGCTTTAAAATTCATCACTTAATCCTATATTTCTTTACTTGTCTATCTCCCTAGCTATACTCTAAGCTTCTTGAATACAAGATTTTGTCTTTTTGTCTTTATATTCAAAGCATGGATTACAATTTTTGGTACACGGATGCTCCTCAATGAATGTTTGTTAACCGAACTAATAAATGAACAAAGGAAAGAGAGGGAAGAATTTCTTTGAAGTCTTTATATATAACGTTATGTTGAAACTGCTATGGCTCACATATTGTCCAGTTAAAATTCTGACATTCAAAGTAAGGTTAACAGGATCATCTAACGTCATGAACAGACCCCAATTTTGTTGTTTGGTCCTAAGCTCCAAACTTTGCAAAGTTAACATACATTTCTGCATTCACCATCCTAAAGCTTTTTAGAACAGAAAATAGCTAACTGCACTGACCAGAGCAACACATGACATTTACTGGAAAAAAATGAATATTTCCTATGTCAAGAACACGGGCTTTTAAACACTTGTTGAATCCAAATCTGGTAATGTTTCGTTTTAAAAATATCATCTATGAGGTGTTATTTGCTGTCCCTGCAGTATTATTGGATGACTGCTGCTTCAGCCTTTTGTAAGCAATTATGGCAAGTTTTAAAATCAAATAGCAGTGTAGGGGTGTAATTTTCCTGGTTCCCTAATGCAGTTCGATTTCATGCCTTAATATTTTTTCATCCATTGTTAAGTGATTCTTGATGGGGTCTCTAAGAGCATTTAGGAATAAAGGTGCTCTGCTGTTGACTTTCAGGTATTCAGATTTTTTTTCCCTTTTTTGAAAAACAGTCTAAAGTTTCTGGATGCACATGAGAATTGAGTCTAATAACTTAGATACTCATATTTAGAAACTAGCTATACAGATAATTACCCTCTCCTGCTAAGTTCCATAAGGTATATTTGCCCCAAATGCCTCTTTGCAAGGTTCTAGAAAAGAGTTTGGAAGGCAGATGCCTACCGGAAATTTTTGCTTAGTGATTCTAAACAGGGAATTTAAGTTGAGAACAACCAGGTGACACTTTTCTTTTCCTCCAAAATAATCAGGAAGTGAGTTGCCAAAGTCTGAAAGTTCAGACTCTCAAGTGGAAACAAACCTGCCTTGTGTTCATTCTTAAGTAGCCACTCGTGTTATACTCATGTAGTACAATATCAAGTGGAGCAGAAATTCAGCTAGTTTGTCCTCTCCTCATTCCACTCTCACTTCTGAGTCCTTTATCCCCTTCTCTCTTTCTCTGTAATCTTGAGCTCCTTCATTTGACCCTGCCACTCTTCCTGTTACTAGGCTCTTGCTTTCTGTGAACAAGGGTGCTTGACTTCTTTCAATTCTTGTTTTGCAGAAGAACTTCAAAATGTTCAAAAGAAACAATGGTCCAACTTTCCTAAGAAGTTAAATTTGGTCATGTCCCTGGTGAAAGTGACCTGCTGTGAGGGTATTCCAAGTTGCTAGGGTATGTCCTATAAAAGACAATTAAAAGTTAGTGGGGAAAATAAGGAAAAATCCAGAAGTTGTTCCAAGACTGGGTTATTTAGGAGGAGCTGCTATTCATGCAGGGATTTAAAATGCAGTCAGCACCTGTCTTCTAAATGTCTGGTAAGCATATATTGAAATGTGTACCTCATAATCTATGAGCTTTTTGTAAGAATAATCATCATACAAATAGAAAGGTATTCATATGGTGACAATATTCTTCATTGGATTTTTAGGAAGAAACATAGAGTGTAACATGTTTTACTAAAAGGGACCTAAGAGATAATTGAGACTCATGATCTCAGTTTGTATAAAAGGAAATTGTTCTCCAAAAAGATCATACTGTCTTTTTGCAATAACACAGCCTGACCAGGAGAAGTGGAACTAGGACTCAGGATTCCTGATCCCTACCATGCTCTTCTCACTGGAAGAGTCAGGTTAATGAATGTTCAGGCTCTTTGTAAATTTTGGTTTCTTACACTGGGGTCTTTGGAAGACATTTGTGGGTCTTCTATAAATTCAGATAAATTCCAGCTTGTATGTACATTTTCCCCTGGAGGGAACAGAGCCTTCAAAAGACTAAGAATAACCCATACTCCCCCTAACAAAAACAAAGCACAAAACTTTTATGCTAAATAAATGTTTGTTTTATCTTAATATAAAATCATATATAAATGTTTTAATGCTATATTTTCCTTGTTTCTCTCAGCTGTCTACATATGAAGTTAGTCTAACTTCAGTTCTAGTTCAGTCATCCAAGGACCATGAAGTAAAAAATGATTACATATACCTTGACTATACATAATCAATCTACAAAGAAATCTTTGTTTTACACACTCTGGCTATATATGTGGTTTCCATTTCCTCACCACTTATCCCACTCAGTTTCTGAAACTCCTTCTTGGGGGAACTGTCAAGAAACCTAACTCATGGGAGTACTGTATCATAGTAAGGCAGCTCTCTTGGACAGCTAAAGACCACTGGAAAACATCAGTAAAGGGATTTATTGTTTGCTCTTTTTTATTTATTCATCTAAATTTCTTTATTATATGTTGTTAATTCTTGTAGCATAGCTATCTTTTCAATAATTGCCTTTTCTCAGCTAATACAACACTCCTCTTTTTAATTGGTTCTGGTTCCTCTTTTCCTGTCCCATCTGTTGACTCTAGAAATCCCAAAATCTCTAGTTCTTGATCTTCTTTATATATGTAATATGTTACACATATTCCCTCAATGGCTTCACTCATTCTGAAAATTTAAATGTGTTCTCTCCAACAAGGAATGCCAAATCTGTGTCTCCAACCATTTTCTTAATGTATTTCCAACCAGTCAGATATAAGCCCAGTTTATTATATATTCCTCCATCAAAATAAGGACCATGTCCATATAGCCTTAAAGGAAATTAATTTCTTGTTTAAAAATTGAATCTCCCTTCTACATTCCAAGTGTCTCACAAGAGCACCAACTTTTTGATAATCTCCAAATTAAGATATTCAAAATACTATTTCACTGACAACATCTAGGAACTATGCACACGTGTTTTCCCATTGTATGTCTTTTGCTTTCATTAGTTTATTTAATAAACAAATGTTTTTTGAGAATCCACTAGGTGCCATATGATTGTTACATGCTATAGAAGGAACCAAGGTAAATGAGACTGTTTTAGCCCTCTAAGGAACTGCTAATGAGTATGAAGTGTATTTACAAACACTTACAATGCAAGGTCCTAATAGCACTGTCAGTGGCTATCCATGGCTTCAAATGTGCCTCAGCCTTGATGTGATTGACATTTGCCCAAATTCATACACATCTATAGGGTTTATTTCAGACTTTTCCATTCTGTTCACCTTACTTTATTTTCTACTTATTCTCATACTTTTTCACGTATGGTCCTTTCAGCTATATGACTTGTTTGATTTTTTTTTTCTCTTCTGGGCCTATGTGTAGAAGGATATAACTCTGTAATCCTCCTGTTGATCCAGTGGAGTTTTTTTGAGCCCTGCCCTTTAACAATGAGCATTAACCAGAGGATAACTAGGACATGAACGTTCTTACCTAAAAAGCTGATTTAAATTAACTGCAGCTCCCTCTCTCCAACTCTCCTTGCCTTTGTAAAGCTGAGATCATTTACCTCTTCAGCTCTGGATGTGTTTCTCTTCCTGTGGGAGATCTGTCTTTTGCAGTTTGGCTGAGGATGAACTTTTCAGCCTAGGTCACTTCTGAGTATTCTCTCTTCCCACCTGGAACACTTTGGTATAATACAAGCTGTGATAAAGTGATGCCTAGGTCCAAATTAATGAAAGGGAAATGAATGACTGCCCCAAAACAAAACAAAAGCAAAAACAAAAACTAATGGGCCCAGTGTTTGTTAGCCTACTGAAAGGAAGAAAACTGTCAAAACCTTGGCACCCTGCCCATTGATTTCCTGCTCTTTCAACATCCACATTCTACCTCAGGTGTTGTAATTGAGCTCTCGGCTCTCCTGAAATCCATATACCACTATAATGAATGTTTTATATAGCATTCCATCATGTGTTAACTGCTATGTCACCCACTTGAGTGAAGAGAAGACAACAAATCATCGTGCTTAGTTTTTGAGCTCTTGTTAATTCCAGGTCTCAGGCAAAAGGTTGCCAAAGCAAAAACCTATCCTTAAAACCAGTTATATTTGCTTATATTTTTCTGCCATTAGTTAATCCATGAAAGCATCATATCTACATTCTTTTTTAAAAAAAACAACAACAACAAGAAATCCATTTTTTCAATTCCTCTAAGATCTTATGAGAAAAACAGTTGCAGAAACATGATTTAGTTTCTTTTTAGGCTAAGATTTTATGAACCATTTAAAAATAAAGAAGAAAAAAGAGGTAACCCCCATTCTTCATTGCATCTTGTTTCTAACCTGAAAGGTTATCCATGGAATAGTGAAACAAAGGTGGCAAATATGCTTTGAAACCATTCCTCTGTGTGTGTGTGTGTGTGCACGCGCGCGTGTGTGTATTTTACTGCCTGATTTGCAATTTTATATTCTAGGAAATCTCATCCTTCAATTCTCTGTTTAGAAAACAGAAATTCAACATCCCTTCAAATATTCATTCCTTTACCTCTAATGGGAAAGGGTGGGGAGGAGGTCAGTGAGAAGAATTATAAGTGTATAGTGACATCTACAGGTAGCATGTTAAATAAGATGTGATTACCCTCTGCTGAAGAATAGATTGTTCTAACAAGCCTCTCTGACTTACCTTCATTTAAATATGCCTTGCCCACACAGTAACAAACAGGAAAAGTTAAACCATTTAAACTGGAATGGCTGGTGTAAGTGATCTTGTTAATATTAAAAATCCATACAATAAATTTAGGGCTTTGATTTACCTAGTTTCTTAGGCCTAGTTTATTTTCATGTTTGAAATGGCAATAGCAGTTTGATTGGCAGCTCATTTTGAAAATCTATGTAAGATATACATACATACTTGATAAAAGCAGTCACTGAAAATTGATGGAAATCGCAAAGAAAGGATATGCCAATTAGAAATTCAAAAAGTCATTTTGAGTTCTCAGTGATAAAAGAAGCCAAAATAAAACTTTTTAAAAGGTACGTTCCAGTAATAACAACTCAAGATAACATGTCAGAAGTTATTTGCACACTTATTTAATGAGAAGAATGGGGAGAACAGTAAGAATGAGTGGGGTTGAATAATAAAACATAATCAAATTAGGCTCATTGAGGTCAATTATTTTGCTATCTGCTTAGAAACAAAACAAATCAGGGCAAAGAAAAGATACAATTTAAGCCCTCTGTAGATGGATTATATGTTATAATTCTTTGTATTTCTTATGGTAGCTAGACATACATAGTGAATAGTTGATCAGTTAGGAAAAATATAAATAAGGTATTACCCTAAAAATATATCCTTCTTACAACAATTTCTAGTGTTTTTTTTCATTTCTATGCTTTTGTTTATGTTTTGACCTCATAATCTAAAATACCCTTTCTTTCTCTGAACATACAAATCCTACCCAGCTCAAATGTCCTGTTGTCTATGAAGTCTTTCTTGGGTAAGGTAAAACAAAGTTATTTCTTCTTCTTTGAAATTCTCATAACACTCTCTTAGGTCACCTATCACCTTTTACCTTGAAATTAAAATATTTATGTATCTATTTTAGCTGTCTTTAGATAGCTTGAGAACAGGGAGAATCCTGAATATTTTTATTTACATGCATTGCACACTGGGTGCTCAATAAGTATTTGCTGAATTAATGAAGTAAGAGATTCATTCTCTGGACATTAAATAACAGATCAAAAATTAGACGATAAGGTAATATTTACAAAAATGAGTTCACAGGGTCATTAGTTAGTTCTTGTTTTAAGAAGTCTTCTTTATTCCTTAAGATCTTTTTGGCACAAATCAAAATCTTAAATACCATTTAGGGTTTCACTTGTGTGCTCATCTGAGAAGGAAGAATAGGATTAAATACACATGGATGACTGGAGAGAGAAGGAGGCAGTGGAGCAGTCTAAATTCCCTCCTTTTGTCATGGGGAAAAATGTATGAGCTTCCAGTGGTCACTGCCAAGATTCCCTGACTAGAGCAATTTTGCTAATAGTCAAATAAAGGAGACTGGATACCAGGTGAGGCACCTCAGAAGCAAGAGGTTATGGGATGCTCTGTCACATGGAGACCTCTCCTGTCAGGGGACAGCATAACAGACAAGCTTCTTATAGACCAATGAAGAACTAACACGTGTGTCCAGTAAGGTCAGTATTTGGGCACTGCCACAGAGGGTATCTTCAGCCTGTCAATATTAGCCAGAGAAGCAGGAATAGCCACAAAGAGGGTAAGCTTTAAAGAGATAGGGGAAAAGAGGTGTCTGAAAGCAGACCCTGGCCACACCTCCAAGCTCAAACCAAATAGTCAAGACTGCCACTCAAGGCTGACCTGAGGATAAGGAAAGGAAATGAGATTTAAAACAACTTTGGAATTAATGCTTTGATTTGAAATAAAGTTGGTACTGAGCCCATATTCAGCTGCCTGCCACTCAAAAGCCAATATTGAAGAGTCAGGGTCTAATAGTAGGAAAGCAGGTTTATTCAAGAGCCAACAGCTTGAGAAGATGGGGGACTCTCATCACAAAGACCATCTTAACATCTCAATGCAGACAGGGGGTTTTTAAGATCAGGGAAGAGGAAGGCAGAACAAAGAAAACCTGAGGAGTTGTGGCCTCTTGTCGAGGTTGCCATGTGTGAGTCAGCACAATCTTTTCTGATAACCATCTCGGAGCTGGTAAAGTGATGGTCTGGGTTTCCTGGAAGGTAAGCAAATCTCCTGGAGCCAAAATATCTGGAAGCTGGAGTCTGCTTCCTACAATTCTTTGAGCAAACAGACTTTATCAGTAGCTACATGTGAATTTACAAGTCATCATTTACAGAAACAATGCTAAAAGAATGGTGGGGTGGATTATAAAGTTTAATAACCACAAGTGGCCACAAAGTAATGGAATCTGCATAACATTACATTGCTATACTAGAAAGGGAGATCCAGTAGGCAAGAGAGAGAAGGCAATAATTGGAAACACTATAGCCACTTTATCTTTAGATTCCACAGAACTCCAACTTCTCAATAAACCCAGGTACATTAGTCAACAAAGAACTGTCTTAGTCTCTTAGAACTACCACAACAAAATACCATAGATAGAGTGACTTAAACAACAGAAATGTACTTTCTCAGTTTTAGAAGTTCTGGTAGGGTTCAGTTTTTGGTGAAAACTCTCTTCCTTGCTTGCAGATGGCTACTTTCTTGATAGGGGACTCAAGAGTTGGAAAATTTTAGTTTAAGGTAAATAGTTATAAGCTTAGTAAGTAATGCATATGTTAAAGCTTTTGTTTCAGAAACTACAAATAGCACCCATCCTGGCTCCTGGAAAAACAGCTGACCTCCTGGGGCACTGCTAAAGATTACTACCTGGGGACAAGTTGGAGATATCTGGGCCTTTGCATTCCAGGGAGAGACAGATGATCACCTGTCCCTGGGAACAGCTAACTGCCCAGGACAAGAATGCTGTAGTCCCTTTCACCTAACCCTGCCTGAAAGTCAAAACCCCTCACCACATCTTGTTTATTTCCTGTTATAAAACCCTTGGCCTGGAAAGAAAAGACAAGATGGTCTGCTTGGGTATGAACCCACCATCTTCCCAGATCACCGGCCATCTCAATAAAGTGCCCACAAAGATTCAGTCACTGTCATTGTTTATTGGGTTTGGTATTGACAGGCAGCCCAAACACCAGTATTTTTTCAGTTTTCATTCTCACTGAGTCTCCACATGGGGGAGAGAAGGGGAAGAGGGAGGGAGAGAGAGAGGGGGAAATCTGGTGTTTCTACCTCTTTTATTATAAGGACATCCATTCTATCATATCAGAACTCCACCCTTATACACTCATTCAACTTTAATTAGCTCCTTACAGGCATGACCTCCAATACAGTCACATAGAGACTTAGGGCTTCAACGTATCAATTTTAGGAGGATGCATTTCGGCCTATAGCAAGAACCTCTTACCATGTGGAAAACTGTTTAGAGACACAATAGGATAGAGAAAATCAGGCTAAAAAATGATTTTCTTCCAATTCCTTGGAGGCCAGGGGAAGGGTGGATTTTCAAAATAATTCAATATGGCATAAAATTCAAAATATATTCTTCAAAAGCTGAGCTGTATCTCTACCTATAAGGGTGTCTCCCTCACTGGGACCTGCCTTCATTATCACTGGAGAAGGCATGGGTTTAAGTCTGCATAACAACTTTACCCTTGTTTACTGTGCTTTTCCTGGCCATCTCCCATAACTGACTCTCCATCCCAGCATATTCTTTTGTCTTTAGCTGAAGGTGGTATTTAAGGTAATGGCCTCTGCTATTTGAGGGACTTACTCAGTGTTCCTGGATCTCTGCACTGTATATGAGGTATACATGTCATTAAACTTTAATTTGGTTTTCTCCTCCTAATCTGTCTTACGTCAATTTGATTATTAGACCAGACAGAAGAAACTTGAAGGAAAAATTTTTCTTCCCTGACAAGTATTTTACCCAGTT
The DNA here is from genome assembly GCA_004024845.1 of Tonatia bakeri. NCBI lineage: Eukaryota > Metazoa > Chordata > Mammalia > Chiroptera > Phyllostomidae > Tonatia > Tonatia bakeri. Next base: position 34,406 of record PVIA01009246.1, read on the forward strand.
ATTTTAAAATTACATCTCAACAACTTGTAAAAGGTAATTAGAGGTAAATGTGCTTGTTTTACACATGGCAGACAGGACAGGCACACCAAGGTACCTGTTGAAAGAGCCAGCACTCCTGAAACAATGAAATTTTCATTAGCCCCCATGGTACAGTCAGCTCCACAAATATAAAAGGTTTTGAAAACATTCAACTGGCTACTGCTGTTAATATTCTGTAGGAAGTTAAAGTACAATGAGAAACAATAAAATACTGAATGTGAGATCTGGGAGCAATGGAGCATGGTCTTGGTGTTCTGGAATTTGAGCAGTAACCTGTTTGTAAACCTGGAAGGTCTCAAAAAGCAGCCGCTGGATGGTCTAGCAGGTTAAAGGTGTAAACTCTATAACTGCAATTGTCATGAGGAAGACAAGCTCCACCTTAGATGTATAACAGTGTAAAAACTTCATTTCTTTAGTATGACCTTTTCTCCTTTCTTTCCTTTTGACTCAAACTGGCCTCATCCAGCACCCTGACTCACCTGCCTCCTTCTGTCTTGCATTACTACTCCTTTAAGCATTAAGCCTTCAGTACATTGAGGTTCTGGTTGGTGTTAAATAATCTTAGGAAAAAAGCCTCAGGCCTGTTAACCACAGAGATACTTTTGGTCAAACTAAAGATAATATCTAGGCCTCAGTTGTCTTTCAGCTCCAGAAAAACAGTAAAACCAGATGAAGTGACTCCAAGGGTGATGTCAGGACCAGATGCACAGACCAATGAAGCCCTAGTGCTGAGCAATCAGTAGAGACCACAACCCTAACTCCCATAGTCACCAAGACTAATGATTTCTGCCTATATAACCCATCCCCTGGAAGCCACTGGGGAGCCAGATCTTTGAGTGTTAGCTCCCCTGTTTCTCCATATGTGGGCCACTTCCTAAAAATAAACTTACTTTCTTTGCTGGGAAAAAAAAAAGATGAGATAAGCCACAAACTGACACTCTAGGACTCAACAGTAGAAAGCCTCAAGTTAATCAACAGTGCTTTGGAGAATCCAGATAGTAGAAATGATGTTAGAAAGTTAAGACTAAGTAGAAAAAAGTTTGCATCTGAAAACTACTTGTTAAGCTACAGTAGTCTGATCTTTTAAAAGAAATAGTTCTGACTTCCAGGTTCAGGTCTGACATGTAAAGAGCTTAGAGGTACTCACTTTGGTCCTCAAAAGAAAAGAGCTATTCTCAAACTAAAAATCAAGAGTTCTTCTAGATTCATCAGAGAATTGAAGTCACAGGGCAAACTCCTGACCTCAAAACTTAAGAGACAGACAAAGAATCACAGCTTCCTAGGAGCAGAAGCTCAGGAGCAGAGAAGTCCACAGCTAGAGACAGAATGGCACGGAAACTTTACACTGTAACTGACGAATTCTTGAAGGCTCAGTGTAGACTACCTGGAGAGTTAAAAAACTCCAAGGCAGCCCACTCTTAGCACCCCCACTTCCCTGATCTTTACCTTCAGGAAATATACCAGGTTCTAACTATAAAGATCAGAGAAAAATCCCCTTAGTCTTTAGGGACAAGAAGGGGAAAAGTAACATTTTTGAAATATCACTAGGGTTCTCTGTTCTTAAGAGGTCCTGCATTCAAGGGAAACTCTTTTATTAGAGCTTAACCAAATGGGGTTTTACCAAAGCCTAACCAACATGGGGAATGGTACAGTTCCAACCCAGCTCTCTCTAGCCTTCCATGTAGCAGAACAAACTACCCAACTCAGGTTTAATTAAATATTGAGAATTAATCATAGAACTATATACCCTCCCTCCTTCCCACCACATCAGTAGGGCTCATATATAACAACAGTGGGTTATAGCTAAAGGAACTGGATGCTTTAGACTCTGAAAACCCAAAGGCAATAGGGGAGAAAAAACAAGGACACTAGAGGAAATTTTTGCCCTCAGCAGTGCAATGACAGCAAACAGTAAACACAGCCTAACTCCTACCCAGATAAACTTAAACCTCACAATGAACCCATACCCCATACATCATGTTTGTTTTTCAACAAAAACATTGCAATGTATACTAAAAGACAAAAACACAGTCTGAATAGACAAAGTAAGTATCAGAACGTGACTCAGATATAGCAGAGATTTTGGAATTTACTGAGAATTTTAAATAACTATAATTAACATGTTAAAAGATCTAATGGCAAAAAAGAGGACAATGTGCAAGAAAAGATAAGTAATATAAGCAGACAGATGTAAACTCTAGGAAAGAATCAAAACAAAATGCTAGAAATCAAAACCACTATAATGGAATTGAAAACTGTCTTTGATGGATTCATCTGTAGACTATACACAGCCAAGAAAAGAAACAGTGAGTCTGAGGATATACTAATAGAAACTTCCAGAACTGAAACACAAAGAAAGAAAAGAATGGAAAAGACTGAACACAATGTCCAACTACTTTAAGAGAGTTACAAACGGTGTAACATACATATGATATCAATACCAGAAGGAAAGGAAAGAAAGGAAAAGAAGAAATATGGAAGTTTTAATGACAGGGAATTTCTCAAAATTAAAGACAGACACCAAACCACAGGTCCAGGAATCTCAGAGCACAATAACCTGGATTTTTTTTAAAAGCTTAATATATAGGCATATCATATTCAAACTATAGAAAATCAAAGACCAAGAGAAAAACTTGGAAGAAACCAGAAAAAAGTTGCCTTACCTACAGAGGAACAAGGATAAGAATTAAATCAAACTTCTTTTCAGAAACCCTACAAGCAACAAGAGAATGAAGTGAAATATTTGGAGTACTTGGAGAACAAACAACTAACACAGAATTCTATAGCTAGCAAAAATCCTGCAAAATTGAAGAAGAAATAAAGACTTTTCCATATAAACAAAAGTTGAGGAAATTTGCCACTGGCTGCCCTTCCTTGAAAGAACTATTAAAAGTTCTTCACAGAGAAGAAAAATTATGCAGGTCAGAAACTTAGATCTACATAAAGAAAAAAGGAGTGTCAAAGAATGAATAAACTAAAGTACAATCTTATCTCTTGTTTTTCCTATTCTTAATTTATCTAACAGGTAAAAATTTGTTCCAAATAATAATAATAACAATGTATTCAGTGACTGCAGCTTATGTATATGTGAAATGAAAGATAGCTATGTAACGACAGATGAAAGGAGAAATTGGGAATACTCTGTTATAAGGTGCATGTACTACCTGTGAAACAGTACAGCATTATTTTAAAGTAGACTTGGGTTAGTTGTAAATGTATATTCCTAATCTTACATCAACCCCTAAATTTTTAAAAGATTTTATTTATTTAGTTTTAGACATAGGGGAAGGGTGGGAGAAAGGGAGAGAAACATCAATGTGTGGTTGCCTCTTGTGCACCCCCTACTGGGGACCTGGCCTATAACCCAGGCATGTGCCCTGACTGGGAACTGAAGCAGCAATCTTTTGGTTCACAGGCCAGCACTCAATCCACAGAGCCACATCAGCCATGGCTGAATATTTTTAAAGTATAATTGATATGCTAAGATAGGAGAGAAATTATAGTTATGTAAAATTCTCAATTAAAACACTAGAAGGCAGGAAAAGAATGGGTTACAAAAAAGAAAGAAACACACTAATCGAAAGACAGAAACTGTAACAGGATGTTAAAAAAAAACAAGACCATAATGCTCTCCAGTGTGAAAGCACTATGCTAAGTGAAGTAAGCCAAGTAGTGAAAAGACAGATACATGTGATCTCACCTTTAAGTGGAACCTAATCAACAAAACAAACAAGCAAGCAAAATATAACCAGAGACGTGGAAATAAAGAACAAACTGACAGTAACCACAGGGGAGGGGAGAGGGGGATAATGGGAGGAAAAGGGGGAAGGGTTTTCAGGAACAACTATAAAGGACACATGGACAAAACCAAGGTGGTCGTGGAATCAGGGGGTGGAGGAGGGGATGGCTGGGCTGGGGGGGAGTGGGGGAGAAAGCAGACAACTGTACTTGAACAACAATTAAATAAAAAAAATAAAAGGCTAAAATGTTCTTTAAAAAAACAAGATCAAACTAGATGTTGCCTACAAAAAAAGCCCACTTTAAATATAAAGATAGATGAATTTAATATAAAGGGACAGATACAGATATAATAAGCAGACATTCATTGAAAGAAAGCTGGAGAGCTATATTAATTTTGGACAAAGCAGCCTTGATAGGAATGAAAATTATCACTGATAAATAAGTGAATTACATAATGATAAAAGGGTTGATTTTCCAATAAAACATAATCCTTCATGTGTATTGTACCTAACAGCAGAGCATCAAAATACAGCAGGCAAAAACTGATAGAATGCAAGGAGAAATAGAAAAATCCACTAAAACTGGAGACTTCAATACCCTTCTATTAGTTATTAACATATCTAGCAATCAAAAAATCAGTGAGGACACAGTTGAACTGAAAAGCACTATCGATCATTTGGATCTAATTCACTTGATCCAACAACAGTACAATACACATTCTTCTCAAGCTCACATGGAACATTCACCAAGACAGACCACATTGTAGGCCACAAAATAAACGTTGACAATTTTAAGAGAATAGCCATAAAAAATTGTGCTTTCAGACCAGAGTAGAATTAAAATAGAAACCAATAATAGAAAGATAGCTGGGACATCTCAATATATTTGGAGACTAAACAACACAATTTTAAATAACAGATAGATTAAAGAATAAATCTTAAGAGAAATTGAAAAATATTTTAACTAAATGAAAATGCAAATAAACCTTATCAAAATTAGAGGGATATAGCTAAACCAGTGCTTAGAGAAAAATTTTATAACACTGAATGCATATATTAGAACAAGAATGGTCTAAAAGCACTATGCATCACAACCAGATGTGATTTATTCCAGGTATGCAAGGGTAGTTCAAAATTTGAAAATCAGTTAATGTAATCCATTACATCAATAAGCCAAAAATTATATCATCATATGGATATATGCAGAAAAAGCATTCGACAAGATGTAACACTCATTCATGTTAATATGCTGATAGAGGGGAACTTTCTTCAACTTGATAAAGAACATCTACAGGAAAAACTACAACTATAATTATCCTTTTTAAAATTTATTTTTAATTACAGTTGATATACAATTGTAATTATATTAGTGTCAGGTGTACAGCATAGTAATTACTAACATCACTCTTAATGGTGAGAAACAAGATGCTTTCCCCCTAAGATGAGGAACAGGGAAAGGATGTCCCCTCTCATCACTACTTACCGTAATCTACCAGAATGCCTACCTAATACAATAAAACAAAACAAGAAAAGGAAATAAAATATACCCAGATTGGGAAAGAAGGGAATGAAACTGTCTTTGCAGGTGACATGATTGTCTATATACAGAAAGAGGGAGGGAGAGAAGAGAAAGGATTTGTATAGCTCAGCATTGTCCAGTAGAATTTTCTACATAGATGGAAATGTTCTCTATCTGTGCTGTCCAATATGGGAGCCACATATGACTATTGAACACTTGAAATGTGACTAGTACAGCTAAAACATTGGATTTTAATTGTTATTTAATTTTAATTCATTTAAATTTAAATAGCCACGTGTGACTAATGATTACTGTATTGAATAGCATAGGTATATATAATTTTCTCACTTGACAAATTTCAATGTTTTAGAAAATCTACGGAGTGAATCATTATTAAAAGTCTACTATATTTAAAATACTAACTTTGAATATTCTGGGTAATAAAGAAGTAAAATCTGTGCTCCTCCTCTTGGAAATTCATTTGAGGGGAAAGAAAATTGAGTATTGAACAATTAAGTAACAACTGCAGTGTAACCTATATACAAAACCTGTAGATACCACTTTCAACTGTAAGGAAGGGTACCTTCAGCTGAAAGTATAAGGCTATAAAGAAACTTAGATATAAGTATAGGAGTGAAAAGATGTTAATAAATATATGGAGAAGTCTAAAAAGGGAATGGAAAAATAATATTATGTGTGACCCAAAACCTGTTTTTATCCTTACCTACAAAAAAAAACTTTAAATATTAATAGTGCCTTAGCAAGGTTTCAAGTAATGTTTTGAGCCATTTTTATTTTATTCATCCTGACAAAAGTTGGACAGTTTGAGGCCTATATTTTAATAAATGTCCACAGCTACCTAAAAAGTGTTCATTACTGAAGGAAAACTCAGCGGTTGAAAATGATCACCAAAATTTTTCAAGTAAGTTCCAGAATATCTACAGACTTCCAATTACTATGTTTGAATTTAAATGGAAAACACTTTTTTACCTTCTTAATTTCCAGTTGTTTAACACTTCTTAATAAAATGCTAACAAGAAAGTATGATAAATGTGTGGCTTCAAATTTTGCTTCTTAGAATATCTTGAGACCTCTTTTTTAAAATCTAGATTCCAAGACTCTCTTGATTTGGAGTTGAAGCAGGCTTGGAAATCAGTAGTATCAATAAACTCCCCAAGTGATTTTGATTTAAAAGGGGGAAGGGAACCCATTGCTCTTTAAAATTTTATTTTCCAATTACAGTTTACATTCAATATTATTTTGTATTAGTTTCACATGTACAGCATAGTGGTTATACAACATATACCTTACAAAGTGTTCCCCGATATTTCCAGTACCCACTTGACACCATACAGTTATTACAATATTACAGAACATATTCCCTGTTCTGTACTTTGCATCCTCATGACTATTTTGTGACTACAAATCTGTACTTCTCAATCCCTTCACCTTTTTCACCCAGCCCCTGAAAACTCTCCTCTCCAGTGGCAATCATAAGTCTGTTGTTCTCTGTACCTATGAGTCTGTTTCTATTTCATCTAGAACCTACTGCTTTTTAAAAACTCACAAGTTCTGTTATCTATTGCTTTCCCCCAGCTAATGCTCAGAGACTAGAAAGAAGCTACCACTACCCCAGTGCCCTGTCATCTTGTCCATTTTCAATGTTCCCATTTTCCATCCCATTCCCTCCAACACACAGAACTCCACTTTTCCCCTCCATCATTTGTGGGACTCTCTGCAGCATGATTGTTGTACTCCAGGCATGTGAATGGACCCTCAATTTAACAAAGATCTCCTTTAATTTAAACAGAGCTTTAATTAAAACAGAGCTCCTTTGATTTCAACAATACCTACTTATTAAGTTATGTTTTAATATCTCTTATACCTTTTGTTGATTGTTTGATGCTGTTCTGGATTTTGAATACTTGCTGTTTTTTGTCATTACAGAAAGATTGTTTTCATCACTCTTAGTGTTGACTCCATTTTGCTCTCCAAATACCTTACCTATGTCTTCATCTTTGTTCCAAAACTAAAAGCCAGGGACATCCTAGTTCTACCAATTTGGACTTGTATAAACATTTCATACAATCTAGAACTCAAGACCCCATCTCTCTAGATAACAGACACTTGATCTGGACCTCTAGCTTTCATTCATAAATGTCACATCAAATCCAACTAATTAAATAAATATCTAACAAATGAAGGCCACTTTGTCATTCTGTATTTAGTGGATGTTAATGTCTGGAAAAAATATATTCTATATTAGATGTTCTCTATCAATCACTGACAAAGCCTGAAGTTCAAATCCTGATGAGGGCTTTTTGTTTCCTTTTATTCTTGCTCTCTGAATACCCTATGCAATTTTAAAGCTACTTTCTCCCTAGGGTTCTGTTTTAGGAGAGGATTATGGTCCACATCCTAAGAAAAGCCCTGCAGTAATCAAAGCAGTATATAGTCATTAGACGAAGAAAAGTAGGGAGGGATAATTTAAAGAGCCAGGGACGTGAGAGAGGCAACCAATTGATGTACCTCTCACATATTTCTCTCCCTCTCTTTCTCACTCCCTTCCCCTCTCTCTAAAAGTAAATAAATAAAATCTAAAATGATATTCATATCCAATTATCATAGAGGGAAATATCACAACACTAAAATCCCATTGAAGAGGCATTGCTAAAATAAGAGGCAGTGTCACAGATTTCAGAATTGATTATATTCAATATATTTGTTAATTATCTAGCTGTCACATGACTAAAACAGTATATTATTGACATTCATGAGTTTGGTTCTACTGGGAGATAAAGACATTGATATTAAAATTGCAAGGAGATGCAATAAATATAGCTCTAAATATATTACTCATTTGCTGTTTTGTTTTAATGTCAGCTACCTTGTGCCACCACCAGTTTCTCTTTTATTTGAAAATGCTTTGAAATATAGCATTTAAGAAAGTAACTTGATGAAATCAACACATTTCTAATTGTCTGTATACCTTATGTCCAAATCACAAGATATAGATAGGCTGGGTTTGTATTACAGCTTTGCCTAGCAAGTCGTTTTATTTTTAAAATTTATTTGGACTATAAAGAGGAAAATGGATGTGTTTTCAGCTGTACCCCTGTGGACTTCTAGAGGCATCTGAGGGTTATTTTTTCTGAACCCCTATCTCCATTCCTTTCCTTCATCTTTCCCAGGTAGTTCTACTACGTATATGTGTCCTCTGCAGGAACATGGCTTGCTCCAGTTCCTGAACGAATCATTATTAAGAATAGCAGAAAGAATATCAACCTCAGTCCCAATATACAAAGGAGCCCAGAATTAAGTCCTTTAAAAACTGTGGTATCCTGTACTAGTTGGAGGAATTGCAGTCACTTGTATAGCTTCCATATTACCACATTCCCTCTCCACTCTCACTCTGTAAAGTCAGTTAATAAGATAGAATTTCTCCCCTGTGATTTCCAAACATTCATTCTCCACTGAGAATGAACACCTGTCCTGTACTCACACTTTTCTGATTAGCTGAGTGGCTCTATCCTATTCTTCCCCTTGAAGGTTGGGAGGCTGAGAAATTATGCATCTACTTTCCTTTCAGCAGCCCTAGTACAATGTCATTCTTTGGGAAATTTTGGGTGACCTACATTTAACACGAACCTTATACTGTGTCTCTCAATGATCATGCATCTCAAGCAAGTTTTGGATGTGGCTGAGTCCTGTTTGAAGCAGATACCAGCCAGCAGTATCCGCAGCACTGTGGATGGATGAGACATGAGAGAAATTCACATGGACTACTGAGTCCTGTGGAGGAAAAGGGACAGCACAGCTACCCTCTCAAGGAAAGGGTGCCTTGGAGCGGCCTGACCACTCTCTCAAGAGGAGAGCGCCCCAATCCTTCCCTTCACAAGGTTTTATTGGGATCAATTTGCATGGGAATACAGGTAAAGCTCATTAATCATTGTCAGGAAGTAAGGATCAAACAATAGATAGCATACAAAGAACTATTAGGGCTCATTATGAGTCATTCTACCACCTAAAAGGCTACAAAACTTAAGAGACTAAACTCATTTCCTGCCCAGGTCATTTAAGAGCATTCTCAGCAAAGCAGGTTTCACAGGATTTTACATATCCTTTCTCAGGCCTGATCACCCAGGGGAGCCCACCGTTTCCCTAGGGCTAGCCCAGGGCTGCACCGCCCTTTGTCATTGTTTCAGGCTTAAGTCAGGCAAAGGATGCAAGGCAGCCAAGAGATTAGGAGACTTCTCACAGGCAGAATGAGGACTCAGGTTTTGTCAAAGCCATGGGGTGAGGGTCCATCACCCCCTTTCTCCATAGCCCCCCAAGTCCTTCCCTGGGGCCTCCACGTGATCATGCCTGTCTTAGGTCATTCCCCCCTTGGGGAATCTTACCTGTCATCGGCTAACTGATCGAGCATTGGAGGCCAGCTATGGAAAAAAGAGCAGAAGTGGCACCCCTGCCAGGGAGATAAGCTTTGTCTCCTTAGTGGCTTATGGTCCGAAGGTCACTCACTCAGCCTTAGCCATGGGGGGTTACAGCTCCTGAAACCAAGAAGGTCAGTTCCCAACAGGTGTTCACTCTAAACTGAAATTTTGGAAAAGAACCTGAAGAGATGATATTTCATGTCACTCCTTAAACAGATGTCCTTGCACTTTATAGGCACTAATGCAGACATTTTGTTTTGAAAATGTCCATAGTTTGTACTCTTGTCCCCTGCAAGGACCACTGCATTTTCACCAAAAACATTCCAAAAATCATAAGTTGAGCATCTTCCAGGAACCTCATAAACACCATCCCAAAAGTGCAAAATGTTCTGTGATGAAGTTTTGAGATTCAAAATGAAAAAAAAAATGACACGAGGACATACTTTCCATGGTCAAATATGTTAAGAAAACTCAGCATACTATATCATCCCTCTTGGAGTTTCTGGCATAGTGGAGGCTCTGTGAATCTTGCAGAGAAAACAAAACCAGAAGCTAAAATATATTTAACTTTAAGCCAATTTACTCTAAAATAATTAAATTTTTTAGTAGCACCTAGTATTATCTAACAGGCCCTATTTTTGGAAATGCTGATGTAAACACCATTACAGTACTGATTGGGAGATACCTCCAATTCCCTGTCATAAAATGTCTCAGCAAGATATACAAGCATAGTCTGCTGTTTCACCATTATTTGCTGTCACTCCCTCCCCAACTCTTTCAGATGCTCAAACTTCCTTTTCTCTGAGTACCATATTTCAGGGTACCTACCGTATGAACTAAGAATAATATAAATCCAGAACACACAGACCTCAGAGCCCTGTTTCACCCCTGTGGTGAGACCTGGGATGCCCAGGCAGAATTTCAAGCTGATGACTCTCACTTCCCCCTCAGGCGGGTTTTCCAGGCCTCCTTCATATACAATAGTACATGCTGTATTTCTTTGCCCTGTGCAATTTTCTATTCAGAGGACTCAAAAAGGTGAGGTCCTTGGTCTGAAGAGGGTAACCCCATTTCAGCAGAGAAATTAATTTCATACTCTGCCAGGAGTCAAGGTAGGGAATCATAATGAGGGGTGAGGAGACCCACCCAGCCCAGAAAAGATGGTGCCCCCAAGACCTGAGGTCCTTCTGTCACACAGAGGTGACCATATGAGATGACCCTTCACTTACTCATAGCAGTCACAGAGAGGTTAAGGCCTTGGTCTAAAAGGATATAGCCTCAGGTCAGCAAAGTGAGTGCCTTAATAGTTGCCAGGAGTCAAGGTGAAGACTTTGAGTGAGAACTGAGGAGACCACCCACCTTAGTACAGAGGGGACCCTACAAAGCCCAATTCTGTCTGTCCTACTGTGAGACCTGGAAAGCCTCCAACTGGATTGGCTGGCTTTACTGTGAAATATCTCCTCAGCTCCTCCCTCAAGTATTTATGGGACCAGCAAGACAAGAGATTTGTGAGGACTGAGACCACTGGCCTTAGGAAAAGTCTCTTGGAGTTGGCCTTTGTCAAAGACAAAAAGTTGAGCTTAACAGATGAGGCCACTCAGATCCTCTTGTTCTTTAGCCTGTGGTGCCCTATCACCATGCCCCCTATCCACACTCCTGCCTATTGATATCAACAAGAGTCATCATGTATCAGTGTCAGAAGCATTAGTGCTGCACACATAAGAAACACTTTCAGGCCCACAGGGAGACCCAAAGCTGGGAATGTCCACAGACACCTCATCAAATATATCAAATGATGACTCCATTGGTCATGAACAGAAGAAACACCCTCTGGACTAGAAAGTGGTTGTGTAGGTGAATTCTCTTGTGCTCAGTTATCAAATGAAAGAGTACATCACAAAGTCATACCTGATGGAGAATTTCATAAAAGAGGATAAGAAACACTTCCTGAGATGCTCAGGAGAGCCTCTGGGGACATCGAGCTGGTCTTTGAGTTGACATGAAGGAAGTGGACCATTTCTATGCCCTTGTCAGAAAACTGGAACTCACTTAAGAGACTGAGTTATGAAAAAGGCATGCTCAAGACTACTCTCTTGATGAAAGTCCTGGACCTGATATTCACCAAGGGCAACTATATCACTGAGGAAATAGTCTGGGAAAGGCTGAATATAATGGGTATCAATTCTGGGACGAGGTACTTCATCCTTGTGGATCCAATGGAGCTCATTGTCAGCAATTTGGTGCAGCTGAAAAACTAGAAATACTAACAGTGATCTTCCATGCTACAAGTTCCTGTAGGTTCCCACAGCCCACATTGAAACCATCAAGATGAAAGCCCTGGAGTTTTTGCACAAGGTCAATGGTACATCACCAATGTTTTCCTATGCCATTACAAAGAGGCTTTGAGAGATGAAGGAGAGGACAAACCACAGATGCAGTCAGGGCTACCACTACTTCCAAGGCCATTGTGCAGCCAAGTTCATGTCTAGCAGTTCCAACCACCCCTAGTGAGGCCTGAGGCAACCTCCTCATTTTGTGTTTGAAATGGGTAATCGGTGTCCCAAGTAGTAGAGGGTCAGGAGAGGAATAAAGGGTAGAGAGAGTATGTTTCTTTTGTATTCCGAATCTATATAGGTAAAATGTTGATTTATTTACTTATTTATTGGTATTTATCAAATGTTGTTCATTTTAATGGAAGATTTATTTAGTTTCAGACTGTTTTTGAATGACATGGGTCTTACTTTTATTTGTTTGTCAGGTTTAAGAATATGCATTTTGGTATTTAGCAAAACATAGAAAATCACTGAATTATTTTTTCAATGATCCACACAAAATAACATAGCATTGGAATATGCATTTTCTTGGAAATGTGAAAGAAGTCTACATTAAAATAGGATCATACAAAAAAGAAAAGGATAAGAGGTGGTCAATTTTGGGTTTACTTTATACCTTTCTTTTAGTCTTTATTTTTGTAAAATTAAAAAATATATACCTGGATATCCTTGGATTATTCAAGACTATAAAATAGGACTTCCAGCAAGATGGATTAGTAGGTAGACACACTGTGCCTCCTCCCACAACCAAAATAAGGACAACAACAATTTAAAAAAAAACAGTACTAACGTAAAACTGAACTGTATGGAAGTCCGACAACCAAGGAGCTAAAGTAGACACATTCATACAGACCGGTAGGAGGGGTGGAGTCAGGGAGCCGTGACAGAGAGGGCTCACAGCAGGGTGACTGGTGGACCCCAGGCATGCAAAGTGACAGCTGGAAGACCCAGCAAGGCAGCAGATTTTACAGCAGCACAGTGCGTCCAGTCCCACATTTGTGCGCAGATAAACCAGAGGAAACTGGGGAGCAAGAAAGATCACGCAACCCAGGGTCCCAATGCACAGAAATAAAGCCTCAAAACCCCAATTGAAAACACCTGTGGGGGTTGAGGTGCCAGGAGAAACTCCCAGCTTCACAGGAGAGTTCCTTAGAGAGACCCACAGGGTCCCAGAACACCCAGGAATCAGCACCAGAAGGGCCCAATTTGCTTGCAGGAAGTGGGGGAAGTGACTGAAATCCGGCAGGGAGTGGAGCAAGCACTATGGTTCCCTCTTGGACCCCAGCCCCACATACAGCATCACAACCCAGCAACTGGGTTGCCCCGCCCTGATGAACACCTAAGGCTCTGCCCCTCACTATGTAACAGGTGAGACAACACAAAAAAAATGGCCCAAATGAGAGAACAGATCAAAGCTCCAGAAAAAATACAACTAAGGGATGAAGAGATAGCCAACCTATCAGACACACAATTCAAAACACTGGTAATCAGTTTGCTTACAGAATTGGTTGAATATGGTCACACACACAAAAAATGAAGGCTATGCTAAGTGAAATAAAAGAAAATGTACAGGGAACCAATAGTGATGGGAAGGAACCTGGGACTCAAATCAATGGTGTGGACCAGAAAGAAGAAAGAAACATCCAATCAGAAAAGAATGAAGAAATAATTGAAAAAATGAGAAGAGGCTCAGAAACCTCCAGGGCATCTTGAAACGTTCCAACATCCGAATTATAGGGGTACCAGAAGGGGAAGAGGAAGAGCAACAAGTGGAAAACTTATTTGAACAAATAATAAAGAAGAACTCCCCCAATCTGGCAAAGGAAATAGACTTCCAGGAAGTCCAGGAAGCTCAGAGAGTCCCAAAGAAGTTGAACCCAAAGAGGAACACACCAAGGCACATCATAATTACATTACCCAAGATTAAATTAAAGAGAGAATCCTAGAAGCAGCAAGAGACAAGGAGGCAGTTACCTACAAAGGAGTTCCCATCAGACTGTCAGCTGATTTCTCAAAAGAGACCTTGCAGGCAAGAAGGGGCTGGAAAGAAGTATTCCAAGTCATGAAAGGCAAGGACCTACATCCCAGATTGCTCTCTCCAGCAAAGCTTTCATTTAGAATGGAAGGGCAGATAAAGTGCTTCTCAGATAAGGTCAAGTTGAAGGAGTTCATCATCACCAAGCCCTTATTATTTGAAATGTTAAAGGGACTTATCTAAGAAAAAGAAGATAAAAAACATATACAGTAAAATGACAACAAACTCACAATAGTTAACACCCACACCTAAAACAAAAACAAAAATAAACTAAGCAAACAACTACAACAGGAATGGAACCACAGAAATGGAGAACACATGGAGGGTTATCAACAGGGGAGTGGGAGGGGGAGAGAGGGGGAAAAGGTACAGAGAATAAGTAGCCTAGATGGTAGGTAGAAAATAGACAAGAGGAGAGCAAGAATAGTATGGGAAATGTAGAAGCCAAGAACTTATAAGTATGACTCATGGACATGAACTAAAGGGAGTGAATGTGGGTGGGAGGGGGTTTGCAGGGTGGAAGGGAGTGAAGGGGGGAAAATGGGACAACTGTAATAGCATAATCAATAAAATATATTTAAAAAATAAAAAATAAATAAAAAAGTAAAAAAAGACTATAAAATAAATTAATTGTAGTAATTTAGACTACTTATTCTCTGGTCCTTTAAATCTCTCAAATATTGATGAAACATCTGCTTCCATGATAGTATTGGGGATGGAAATTAAAAAAAAAATACTGAGCCACTGCCCATAGAATTTTAGTGGTTAGGGGCAGCTATCATGTAAAAAAAGGTAAGATTCTCTCTCAGACATAAAAGCTAGGAAAAAAAGGAGGATGAGGAAAAGGGGAGGCTCCCAATTACAGCTTCAAGTGTAAATGCCCTAAAGCAAGGCAGTATTGAGCCTGCCTTGCAAAACTGCAAGTCCCTCAGAGACAGGGAATTCTAAGTTAGCTGCATGATGGGCTAGATGAGTTTGTGATACTGGTGAGCAGGGGCCAGACTCTCAGGTGGAGAAACTCATGGTTGAGAATTAATCCTGAAATGCAAAACTGCCTTTAACAGTTACTTTGGGATTCTGGGTAAGCTAGAGAGAATTTCCACCTATGCCATGGATAGAATGGGTTCAGTGCCTTTGTCCCAGTGCAAATGAATACAATGTGAAAATTAGATATTTTAGTCACATTATCTCAGGGAGTTTCTCAGAAGTAAGGGTGAGTCTCCTTTGAGATGAGAAGGTAAAAAGCCACTGGGCACTCTTTGCACTGATCATGGAGTGTCCCATCCTGCTCCATCAAAATGACATTCAAATTAAGTTATCATGTACATGAACAAGTCCTAAGGTTTGGTGTCAGTTAAATTAATGAAAACAAGAGTGGTTTATACGAAAGGGCTTCTAGGAGGGAGGAAAGTTGTCAATCCTTGACACAAATTCTACTAGTTTTGTGCTGTATCTATCTGGGGAAGTATACCTCATACCCATACTGAATGACTTACCATGTAATAGGGAAATACTACTGAATTTTCCTGGGTAATCATCATTTTAGCTGACTGATTTTCTTTGTTCTAGAATGCTACATACTTGCTGATTTATTCTGGATTAAAACAAACAAACAATCTCAGCAGGGTGGGTGGCATTATTAGAGTTCAAGTTAATAACAGTAATAAATGCCATGTTGAAGTTTCAATAGAGGCCAGGTGCTATTCAAGCACTTAATACATAGTAACTACATTCCACCAGTCCAATAATATAGAGCTTATCAAACCCACTTTACAGATGCAGAGCCTAATGCTCATGAAGTTTAAAAATGTGTCAAAATTCACATAGCTGTTAAGGGACAAGGATGAAACTAGAACTCCCAATCTGGGTAAGTTTACAGCTCACACCAAACCCCTTTAATATTTCTGGAGTGCCCTTGGACTAATGAACATCATCCCAGATATACAGGGAGAGCTCAAATTCTCCCAGCCTGAGGCTCACCTTGTGCCTCTTAATTCAATTTTCCTTTTCCTTCTTAAAAATGTACCTCAGGTAATAAAAATAAAGAACCTATAGTCATACTGCAGTGTTGGACTACATTCCCAGTGCAATACAAATACCAAACAAATGAAAGGTCTGAAAAGAAAGCTAATACTTGGTGGCAGTATGATCATCTACATATGTAATGTCAGATAATCTCAAAAGATCAGAGTCTCATAAAATTATCCCAGACACCCCCTTTCCTGTAGACTATAAATCTATCAGTGCAGACTTTACATGAGAATCTAAGTCTGACTGATGAAGAGAAGGAAAATATCAGCATATTTTGCCTGACAGCCCCTTATCTGTCCTGGAACTCCTGACTTGTATGTAGCTTCAGCTACCCCATATCACATCCCTCCTAGTACAGGGACCAAGGTTTGCAGGTATGTGGCATTTCCCAGGAAGCCTTTTAACTTAAAAGGCAGGAGCCAAGATTAGGGGACTGGGTAATCAAACACCTCAGATTATTAGGGGTCACACACAAACATGCTTCCACTTGCTCTCAAAATTAAAGGATCTCAGACAGAGAAGTCAGGCTGAGCATGTCCACAATTATTTGTCAGGACTTCCATGGACTTAAGAGCCTTGGCCTAGAAAAGGCAACCCCAGGTCAGCAGATGGATAGATATAAAGGTGATAAACCTGAATGAGGAATGATGGAGGGACCCAGACAAAACACTAGGGTTCCATAAAGTCTGGCTCAGACTATAAATACTTGGAGGTCTCGAACAGTCCTGGCTTGATGTGACTTACCTGACTTCCAATTTGGAGGTCCCCAAAAGGGGAGTACCTTAAATTTGATGACAGCAACCTCAGGTTAGCAGACAGTAGAGTTCCAAGAATGGTCAGGTGTCAAGGTGAGGACTCTGAATAAGAATTAGAGAGCCCCAGTGCCAAAAAAGAGTAACCGTATACATTCCCCCAATGTTGTTGGCCCTGGGATGCTCAGCACAGAGTTGTGATGTGGCAGAACCCCTTTAATCTCTCTGGAGTGACCTTGGACTAATGAAGATAGTCCCAGATGTGCAGAGGGAGAAAACCCAGGCCTTAACAAGAGTCATGGCAAAGACCCTAAGTGTTGTGAAGGGATCCCCACTAACAGAGGGAGTGAAACAGAGCTTAATTTGATTCTTAGCCCTGGGAAACTGTAGAAGAGCTATAACTAATTACAACTGTGGACCCTCAGGAAGGACGGCCCTCACTTTGAAGGAGGCAGCCCCACTTCTGCGGAAGGAGTGGTCTTGATTTTAACTGAAGTTATGAAGAGGCACCTGAATGCTGAAGATAAAACTACTTCCTAAATAGAGGATCTCAGAGGGAACTTGCCCTGCTGTCAGGTTTATGAAGCAGAAGAAGAATGAAACGTGTGTCACATAAACAAACACCCCCTCCAGAAACTAAGAAACATGAGGGTTTTGTTCAGAGGATGGTGGACTCAGGTACTTAAATGGAGAACACCCAGTTTGCGAGAGAAACAAGATAAAGACACTAAGCAAGGACTTAGGGTTCACGAACACGTAACTAAGTGGTCCAAAAGAGTACCGCCCCTCATGTAAGGCCTGTAAGGCCCAGGGCACACATCAGAAGCTGTCTGCCCCAAATGCCATACCGGAACTCAGGAAAGTGAGCATTTGCTTTGTGACTGGGGTCACCCAGCTCACTTGAGGGATGAGTCGAGGGTCTGAAGACACAAAAGTGTGGACCCTGAGTGAAGACCTAGAGCCCACCCACTCCTAAGCAACCCGGTCCCCCAGAGCTCTGCGCGGCTCTCAGTTCTCAGGCACCCCGGACAGCCCTGCCAGTTAGGACCCACCCACTTCCGGTTGGTGACGAGGGCCTTTCTTGGCCTCGGTGGACGAAGGCTTTTCCGCGGAGGGTGGATTCCCTGGACGGACCTCCGGGCCTCCGGACCTCCGGACCTCCGATCCTCCGGTTCTCCAGTCAAGGTGAGGACTTAGAGTGGCAGCTGCTGAAACCACAGTCCTCCCAGAGTGAAGGTAAGTTCCCCCAATCCCTGTCCTTCCTTCGGGCTCTGAGAGATCCCACAAGAGCCTTCGGCTGAATTTGGCTTCGAATGTGTTAGTGAGAAGGCCATCTTTGCTTTACGGGAGGAGTACGATTCGGCAGACAGCATGTAGGTCCGAACGGCTTTCTTTTTCTTCTTAGTTTTATTTGTATTTATTTATGTTTATTGTTATTCACCTGCAGTTGTCCCCATTTCTCCCATTACTCTCCCCCACCCTAACCTCCTCCACCTCCCACATTCAGTTCTACCCCCACACTCCGTTGTCTTTGTCCATGGGTACTTCATCCATGTTCCTTGATGACCCTTCCCCTTCTTGCCCCATTATGCCCCTCCCCCCTCCTCTCTGGTCACTGTCAGTTTGTTCTTTATTTCAATGTTTCTATTTTGCTCACTTGTTTGTTTTATTGACTAGGTTCCACTTATAGTTGAGATCATATGGTATTTGGCTTTCACCACCTTGCATATTTCACTTAGCGTAATGTTCTCGAGCTCCATCCATGCTGTTGCGAAGGGTAGGAGCGTCTTCTTTTTCTCTGCCACGTAGTATTCCATTGTTTAAATGTACCATGGTTTTTTGATCCACTCATTTACTGATGGGCACTTAGGTTGCTTCCATCTCTTGGCTATTGTAAGTTGTGCTGCTATGAACGTTGGAGTGCGTAGGCTCTTTTGGATTGATGTTTCAGGATTCTTCGGATATAATCCCAGCAGTGGAATAGCCGGGCCAAAAAGCAGTTCCATTTTTAGTTTTCTGAGGAAACTCCATACTGCGTTCCACAGTGGCTGCACCAGTCTGCATTCCCACCAACAGTGCACTAGGGTTCCCTTTTCTCCACAATCTCACCAACATTTTTGTTGATTTGTGTATGATGGCTATTCTGACAGGTGTGAGGTGTTCATCTCAATTGTGGTTTTAATTTGCATCTCTCTGGTGGCTATTGATGCTGAGCATCCTTTCGTATGTCTCTGGATCCTCTGTATGTCCGCCTTGGAGAAGTGTCTCTTCAGGTCCTTTGCCCATTTTTTAATTGAGTTGTTTGTCTTCCTGGTGTGGAGTTGCATGAGTTCTTTATATATTTTGGAGATTGAACCCTTGTCAAAGGTATCATTGGCAAATATATTTTCTCATACAGCTGGTCCCCTTTTCATTTTGCTAATGTTTTCTTTAACCATGCAGAAGCTTTTCATTTTGATGAAGTCCCATTTGTTTATTCTTTCCTTTATGTTCCTCACTCGAGGGGACATATTGGTGAAAATATTGCTGCATAGAATATATAAAAGTTTACTGCTTATTTTCTCCTCTTTTAAGTGTCATGACTTACATTTAAGTCTTTTATTCATCTTGAGTTTGTTTTTGTATATGGTGTAAATTAGTGGTCGAGTTTCATTTTTTTCATGTAGCTGTCCAGGTCTCCCAACACCATTTGTTGAGGAGGGTATTTTTACTCCATTTTATGCTTTTCCCCGTTTATTGAATATTAAGTGACCATACAAACAAATAATATTTATTTATGGGCTCTCTAATCTGTTCCATTAATTTATGTGTCTGTTCTTATGCCAGTACCAGTCTATTTTGATTACCGTGGACTTGTAATATAGTTTGATATCAGGTATTGTGATTCCTCCTACTTTGTTCTTCTTTCTTAAAATTGCTGAGGCTATTCAGGGTCATTTATGGTTCCATATAAAATTTTTAAATTTTGTTCTATGTCTGTGAAATATGTTGTCAGTATTTTTATAGGCATTGCATTCAATCCATAAATTGTTTTGGGTAGTATGGACATTTTGATGGTGTTAATTCTTCCAGTCCATGAACATGGTATATGCTTCCATTTGTATGTGTCTTTCTTAATTTCTTTCTTCAGTGTTGTGTAGTTTTCTGAGTAAAGGCCTTTTACCTCTTTGGTCTTTTACCTCCTTGGTTAAGTTTATTCCTAGATACTTTATTCTTCTTCTTGGTATAGCAAATAGGATTTTTTTTTCTGACTTTTGTTTCTGATATTTCATTATTGGAGTACAAAAGTGCCTTCAATTTCTGAATATTGAATTTGTATCCCACTGTTTTGCCAAATTCACTTAATAGGTCAAGTAGCTTTTTTTTGTGGAGTCTATAAGGTTTTCTATGTTCACTTCATGTCATCTGCAAACAATGAGAGTTTTACTTCCTCCATTCCAATTTGGATGCCTTTTATTTCTTTTTCTTGTTTGATTTCTGTGGCTCAAACTGCCAATACTATGTTGAATAGAAGAGGTGAAAGTGGACACCCTTGTCTTCTTCCTGATATTAATGGCAAAGCTTTTAGTTTTTGACCATTGAGTAAAATGTTGGCTGTAGGTCTCTCATATATGGCTTTTATTATGTTGAGGAATGCTCCCTCTACTCCCACTTTGCTGAGTGTTTTTATCATAAATGGGCCCTGCACCTTATCAAATGCTTTTTCTGTATCTATTGATATGATCATGTGATTTTTATCTTCCCTTTTGTTTATGTGATGTCTTATGTTTATTGATTTGCAAATACTGTACTATCCATGCATCCCTGGGATGAATCCTACTTGATCTGGGTGTATGATCTTTTTCATGCATTGCTGGATGTGGTGCGCCAATATTTTGTTGAGGATTTTAGCATCTATGTTCATCACAAATATTGGCCTGTAGTTTTCTTTCTTTTTGTGTATTTGTCTGGTTTTTGGATTAGGATGATGCTGGACACATAAAAAGAGTTTGGGGTCTTCTCTCTTCTTGGATTTTTTGGAATAGTTTGAGAAGGATGGGGGTGCGCTCTTCCTTAAATGTTTTGTAAAATTCTCCTGTGAAACCATCTGGTCCAGGGCTTTTGTGTGCTGGGAGTTTTTTGATTACTGATTCAAATTCACTAGCTGTTATCAGTCTGGTCATGCTTCCTGATGCTTGATTCAGTTTTGGAAGATTATATGCTTCTATAAATTTGTTCATTTCACCCAGGTTTCAAATTTCTTGGCATATAGATGTGCATAGTACTTTCTTACAATCCTTTGCATTTCTGTAGTATCAGTTGTAATTTCTCCTCTTCATTTCTGATTTGATTTTTTTTGGTCCTCTCTCTTTTTTTCTTGATGTGTCTGGTTAAAGATCAGAACTGCTTTCAAAACGAGGGCCTGAGTGCTTAAGAGTCGACATCTATCCTGAAAAGCGGGCCGCAAAGAGCAGCAATCCTGCCCTCAGCCCCAGGAGGCACCAGGCAGAGGAAACAGATAAAAAGCGAAGTAATATTCCCTCTAGCGGTAAGTAAGGGAGGAGAGGGCTGCACCCACCAACTCCCAAACTCAACAAAGGTGGCCTGGGCAGAGCTGGCAGGCTGAGCTGGGCCCTCATTTCCTCTGGCAGTGGTTTCAAGTTGATGAGGGCCTTGGTTTAAGTGTAGAAGCCCAATTCAAAGAAGGGGAGCCAGTGCCTAAGGGGATTCAGGATTGTGACACTGAGGTGGATGGGGGACCAACTCAGAGAGTAGGAGGCCAACTAAAATCTCAGCCCTCTTTTCAGCCCTGGGAGATTGGGCATGTCAGCATGATGAGTTGGACTCACTTCTTCCCAGGCCATCTTATGGAGAGAATAGATTAGGTCAAAGCGGGCAACCTCCTGTCATGGGTGGCATGGTTTCATGTTATGCCAAGTTTCTCCAGGAGGCGAATGGGGACTATGGGAATGTGCCACACAGTACCAGTGGGGACACAAAGAATCCTCCCTATTTTCCATGCTACCACACCTCAAAGATAGATGTCATGCAGGAGAGCACTTCCATAGTCACTCAAGAGAAACATGAAATTGAGGAGAGTGGCCCGAGGTTAACAGAATGAAAAATCATGACCCCAGCAGGAGTCAAATTTAGACCTTGAATTGGGAACCTGTGTGGAACCCCCTGCCATAGGACCCCAACTTGCTTGCAATAGCCCCCACCCTTGGGAGAACACATTTGGTCAGAAAAGGTCAATTTCATTTCCTTCTATTGGGTTTCAGGGAGATTGGCTCTTAACTGTGAGTACTCTACCAGGACATGAAAGTGTCTATCTCAACTCTTTACTATCAGCCCCAGAAATCTCAGGGATAGTCTGTCAAGTAGAGCAACACCCCTACTTCCTTATATAAGGTCTAAGGGAGGTGAGATCTGTAGTTGGAAGATCCAACTACCAGTCAGCCCAAGGGCAGTAGTCCCAGGCCTTGCAAGAAGGCAAGGTGAAGACTTTGACTGACAACTGAGTATCCAAATAAAACCAGGAAACAGAAGGCCCCTCTAATTTCTCAACACTGGGCATTCCCTGAGACATAGATTGACTGAGGCTCCTGTCCACTTATTTGTCCTGGGACCCTGAGAGCATTACAGTGTCAGCATCAGAGTAGCAGAGGGGAATGTGCCCAGACTCTGACCATGGTTGACGTGATGATATGGAAGATGAACTGAGAGGACCCCACATGCCTCAACAAAGGGGCTACACTGACATCACCTGCTGTCACCTGAATAAAGTCAAGGCAAGGCTGGTAGGATGCAGCCTGAGACTCTCTCTAAAAATTCTGTGGTTTCTCTATGGGATTTTTAGGGGACAGGCTGACCTGGAGAACAGGAGCTTCATGGGTTTCTAGAGTGGGGCCCATAAAAAGCCTGCACAGCAGCCTGTAATAAAGCTAAGGTTGAATCTATCCATTGAAGGTGTTCACATCCTCTCTTTCTCCATCCACCAGGTACCCAAATCACCTTTCTTGGCCCACACTCCTGTCTTTTGTCCAGACCCATAGTCATCATGCCTCGTGGTCACAAGAGTAAGCTCCGTGCTCGTGAGAGACGTCACCAAAACAAAGCTGAGGCCCAAAGTCTTAAGAGTGCTCAGGCTGCTGCAGGAGAGGAAGAAGAGGCTGCTTGCTCATCCTCTTCTGTTCTGGGGGATGCTCCCTCGAGCTCCACTGGTGCTGGCCCTCTGCAGGCATCTCCGAGTGCCCCAGCCACCAGCAGTACCGCTGCAGGTGTTTCATGCGAAAGATCCCCTGGCAAAGCCAAGGGCCATGGTAGTAAAAGTAAAAATTCATCTGGGGCTTCAGCTTCCACTGCGATCCCTGGCAAAGATCTTCTAAATAAGAAGGCTACACGGTTAGTAGAGTACATGATGTATCAGTATAAAATGAAGGAGCCCATTAGAAAGACAGACATGCTGAACATAGTCCACAAATGGTGCAGAAAGGACTTCCCTGAGATTCTCAGGAAGGCCTCTGAGCGCATAAATCTGTTCTTTGGCCTAGAATTGACAGAAGTCAAGCCCAATGGTAACTATTACATACTTGTAGACAGTCCAGGTGACAGCAGCCATGAGAGTCTTAGCAGAGGCTGGAGATTTCCCATAAAAGGGATTCTGATGCCTGTCCTGAGTATGATCTTCCTCAATGGCAACCGTGCCTCTGAGGAGGAGGTCTGGAAATTCCTCAATGATTTGGGCATCTATGATGGAAAGCCTCACTTCATTTTTGGAGAGCCTAGGAAACTTATCACCCAAGATTTGGTGCAGGAAGAGTACCTGGTGTACCAGCAGGTGGCCAACAGTGATCCTCCATGCTATGAGTTCCTTTGGGGTCCAAAATCCCATGCTGAGACCAGCAAGATGAAAGTTTTACAGTTTTTGGCCAAGCTTAATGATAATGAACCCACAGCTTTCTCAAGTTTTTATGAAGAGGCTTTGAAAGATGAGGAGGAGAAAAATCCAAGCTGCACCCAGGGCTAGCAGTCCTTCCAAGACCAGTGGGAACCCCACAGTCACATCCAGCCACTACTCTGCCCCTGAGTGACACCAAGGTGGAGTGTTCAATTTTTGGTTGGAAAGCCCTGTTAAGCAGTTTCTTAATAAAATATTTTGTTGGTTTATCTTTCAGGGGTGTTTTTGCATTTTTAAATGGTGTTCTTTTAGGTAGACTATTTACTTAGATTCAGAATATAAGTTTATGAAGACAGGGATTACACTTTAGAGGCATTTATGAATTAGGTATAAGGGCTTTGTTTTTGAAATAAAAATTAGCAACCCTTAATTACTTTTGTGATCCAGAACAAGTTAACATGGCTTTAGGATAGGAATATCTTTTGAGATGTAAAATAAGTTTACACTAAAATTGTTGGGAACAGTAGATAGATAAATATATAGATGAATAGGTAGATAAATAAAATTGGCCACTTAAAATATTCATTACAGTTGACATATGATACTATATAAGTTTCATGTGGGGGACATATTGGTTAGACATTTATATAACTTACAAAGTGTTCACCATCACAAGTTTAGTACCCATATGAATCATATGTACTTATTACAATGTTATTTACTGTATTACTTACACTTTACCAAGCATAATCTGTAACAGCCAAGACATGGATGCCACATGTCGACAAATGGATAAAGATTTACGTATATAAAATCAGCCACTACTTTTTCGCTTCACTACATGTGTTCTTTCATTGTGTAAATTGTGAAGCTATGTACCTGGATTTGCTTATGTTTTTCAAGACTGTTTGAAAATATAAATCAGTGAATGAGGCCTCTTGGTTCATGGTTTTTATTTCACAGAGTCATTAATGGAGGATCAGCTCTTTGAAATTCTTCACATTTGTATTGGGGATGTTTAGGCAAAGAAGACCCTGTCCTTGCCCATGCAAATATAAAATGTAGATGTTATTACAGAAGAGGGCAAGATAAACTCTTCTTCATACAGAAGAAGTGAAGAGACTAAAGTAGAATTTAGTCCCATTGGGAGGACAATGTGTAATCTAAGGCCACACCCAGTCAGTGATGTCACCCTGAGTGAAGTCTGAGGTGGAGTCTTCACATTGTGGTTGGAAATGCCTGTTGACCAGTATTCCTGATGTGCACAAACATCTCGCTGACTCCTATTTTGAGGTAATTTTCAAGTGGTGTTCTATCAAGAGAGTCTAAGTTCAGAATATAAGCATATGAATGACAGGGATCATACACTTACTGTCTATATCAAGTTTAGGAGTGACCATTTTGTGTTCTGAAATGCACATTGAAAATCCTTAAATCACTTTTGTGATCCTGAAGAAGATAGCATGGCATTCCATTCGGCCTATATTTGGTAATGTGAAAAAAACTCAAACAAAAACATCTGATGAGAACGTAGAGTGGTAGAAGAATGTAAAGTTGGTCAATTATAGGTTTGTCTTATTCCATTCAGTCTTTCTTTTCTTAACTTTAGAAATTACATTCCTGGATATTCTTAGATTATTCAAAAATGAATGAGTTGAGGAGAATGTAGATTGATGCAGCCACTATGGAAGACATTGTAGAGATGCCTCAAAAATTTAAAAGTAAAACTACCGTATTCTGCATCCATTCAACTATTGGGTACTTAGGTAAATGAAATCGCTAACATGAAGGGATGTATGTACCCCCATATTCATTGAAACAGTGTTCACAGTAGTCATGACATGGAAACGACCTCAGTAACCATTAATGAATGAATTTGGAAAGGCAAGGTGATACTCGCACACACTCACCCACTCAGGGAAAAAGATATATCAATCAGTCATAAAAGAGGATGAATTCCTGGTATGGGTGACAGCACACGCTAGGTGAAAGAAGGTGTAATTTTCAAATGGTGCTCTTTCATTAAAACTTTTCAAAAGGCATAGACAAATACTCTGTAGTAGAACATATTTTGAATTTTTAAAACACACACAATGATAAATTAAATCACAGATTGAAGAGATTGGTGTTTGTGGAGGGGAGGGGGAATTGAAGGTGGCCAAAAGGTACGGACTCAGTTATAAAATAAATAGCCCCTGGGGATATAATGTAGAGGAACAGTAATAGTTAACAATACTGTATTAGATGTGTAGACATAGGGAGCAGACTACATCTTTCACGATATAAGAAAAAACCTGTTGATCAATTTTTTTCATTGTATATGTTACAATACTTCATGAAAAATTATTACAAACTTAATAGCTTCAACCTACACACATTTAGTATCTCACAGTAGTGTAGGTCAGAAGTTGGGTATGGAGTAGCTGGATCCTTTGGTTTGAAAATGTCAGAACTCTGCAATCAGTTCAACTGGTAGATTTGTTCTCATGTGGTACTCAGGAGCTCCTTCTAATACCATGCATTTGGGGGGCAGAATTCAGTTACTAGAAATTAAAGGACTAAGGTTCCCATTTGCTTGCAGGCCATTGACTAGGGGACATTCTCAGGTCTCTCTTAGGTCTTTGCTATGCTATGCAGCTCCTTCCATCTTCAAAGCCAACAAGGAGAACCTCCCTCTCACCCTTTAGAATTCTCTGACCAGGAAAAGCCTCATCCAATTTAAGGACTCACCTTATTAGGTATGTGTGGCTCATGGATAGTCTCCCTCCGTTAAGAATATCAGATTTGGGACCTCCATTACATCTGTTAACTCCCTCACAGCAGCACCTAGATTAGTAATTGACAAATTAACTGGAAAACCTGTTTGTACATCAGGAGTCAGGAATCCAAGAGGTCATCTTGGAAATCGGACTGCCTGTGTCCTTGAGGTATTTTGGTTGTTTGTAATTAAGAGGTTTAAACTTTGAAGGTACATAATAAGATAAATATTGTTACTGATGTATGCCTCAAAATAACTTGGGGGCTGAAAGTGGATATAGATGAGAAAAGAGTTGCCATATGTTGATATTGCTACAGCTGGGAAATGAATATCTAGAGCACTGGTTACATTATGCTCTTACTACTGCAAATGTATGAAGTTCATCACTCAAGTATTACAGAGCAAGTAAATTAAATAAGAACTTCCAAAATTTTAATAAGACAATTATAATATAGACATGTTAAAAGTACCTCAAAACCAATTTATTATTGTATTATTTAAGAATATTATTTCTCACATTACTTAAGAACATTGTAGCAAAAAATCTCAAAATGTTAACTTAAACTTGACCATATGCAACAAAACTGACTATTTATTTACCGGTGAAACACTATTCCACTTTTGAAAATCTCCCTTAAGGTGTACACTCAAACATATAAAAACATATACTTGTTCATCTATCGATTGACTGAAAAACATGTGGTATATCCACATTGAGTCAGAGCTTCAGGCCGCCTTCCCCTACTGCAACTATGGCCAGTTTGCTGTCCAGGGCATGTCCTACAACTCCCCCCATCCCTAGTGAGGCCTGAGACAGAGTCTTCACTTTGTGGTTAAAGAAAGCAGCCAATCTTCTAACTACAGAGGAGCGAACATGAGGCTCCTGCAATCGCAGGACATACTCTATACTTCTACAGTATGGGGAAATTGGAAATTGATCTTTTGTTTTTTTCCTATTGTACATGTTGTCCCTTTCAATTAGTGGTTATTTAGCTCCAGTGCCGAAGATTATGAGCGACGTGGATCACACATTTATTACAGACTTGTAAGTTGAAATACAATTCTGAGATTGTGCAAAAGTTGAGTATCTTAGGATCATTCCTGTGATTTGGATCAAGATACTATAATATTGGAATATGGATTTTTTAAAAAAATAGGGATTGATACCACACAGTGAAGCCCGTGTTACCATTAGTGTGGAAAAAAGTTTAAAACGTTTTCAATTCTTCCTTTCTTTTCTTCCTTTAAGTTCTTTGTAAATTAAAGAATATGGACATGGGTTACCTCAGCTAAAGGAAAGATGTTGGAGAAATTAAATCATAATACCATTGACTTCTTGTACACTTCCTCCTTACAAAAGCAAATATTAATTCAGCAAATGCTCTTTGGAAGGCACCATACTGTTGGGGATGCTATGGGAAATGGACCCTGCCTTCGCTGCCCATACGATTTTAAAGTTTAAGAGCAGTTTTCATAAAAGATAGATGGTAAAGTTCTCCAGGACATCTAGAGGGCCAGTAAAGTTAAGGGGAAGAAATGGGGCCTGAGGTTCCTGATTTCAGGTCTTGTGGAGAAGCCATCCAGCACTGCAGTTACATACTAGGAAAGTGAAATTCATGCAGTGGGTGGTAATGTGAAGGTCACAGCATGGTGGGCTAGATGAGGCTGTGATGATGGTGAGAAGGGGCCAGGCCCTCAGATAATGGGTCTCAGAGTTGAAAGGCATACACCTGAAATGACAAACTACCCTTACCAGTTCTTTTGCAATTTCCTTACTAGCCAATATCCTTTATTTTTTTTTAATTTTTAAAGCTTTTTCGTATTGTTGCAGACATAGTTTTCCCAATATTCCCCCTGTAGATTTCCCCTCTCCAGCCCAAACCCTTACCACATCAGTCAGTCTCCAGCCTATTGTCCATTACCGTGGATCCTTTGTACATGTGCCTTGGCTAGAGGCTTCCCTTTCTCATGCCTGGCCACCCTCCCTCCCTCCTCTCTGCTCACTGACAGTTTGTTCCCTATCCCCAGGTCCCTGCTTCTATTTTGCTTGTTCCGTTGTTTCATAATCATGAGTACACCAGAGAGAACCTCCACATGGGACAGGGAAAGGATGCATCCTGTGCTCCTATCCCTCTGCACGTG
>PVIA01009247.1:0-35089 GCA_004024845.1 Tonatia bakeri
CACTGCCCCGTGTCCCCCCTGCTCCATGTCCCCACTGCTCCGTGTCCCCACTGCTCTGTGTCCCACCCCGGGACCCACCTGCCTCCTGAGCACAGTTCACATCAGGCCCAGCTGCCCCACTGCTCTGTCTCCACAGCACAGGTTCCAAAAGCATCCCAGGGCCGAGGGCCGGCTCAGACCCTGCCGTCCTGGAGGAGCTCAGGGCCATGGGGTGGGGGAGGAATAGCACAGGACCCCGGAGTGGGGCCGGTGCTGCGGTGGAGAGGCCGAGGGCAGACCCCAGCCCTCTGGGGCTCCTTCCAAAGGGACCTCCCAGCCCCTGAGTCCATGGACAATAACTGATCACCAAGGACAAGAAACTTCCATCCTGCGCCGTGCACCCACCCCCAGCCACGCTGGGTCCTCCCCAGCTGCCGGTGAACCGGTGATAACACTGCACAGCCCACAGAGCTGGGCAGCAGGGCCGGCCCTGCCTGACCACCGTCCATGCCCAGCGGACTGTGGCAAACAAGCGTGTTTCTGTAAATCCTGCCAGATGGGGGGAGAGGGGAGCCGTCACTTCGCCCATTCTGTGGGCGCGATCAGGCATGGACTCCAGAAACGCCCCCAGGGTTTTCCTGCTGCTGGCACCTCAGACCCAGCAGTGAGTGGCCAGCCTGCCCTGCCTACAGCAGACAGAGGACACCTAACAGACCGGACCTGAAGGGACAATCGAATGCAACACACTGCAAATATTTATTGCAAGTCCAAGATCAGAGGAACCGCTGTGGCTCTGAGCCCCAAAGACTGAGGAAGGGAGGGAGGAAGGGAGGGAGGGAGGGAGGGAGGGGAACAAGAAGAAGAGGGGGGAGGAAGGAGAAGGTGTTCCAGGCACCCCTGTAGGCCCAGTGGGAGACCATCTCTGGACCCGCAGGCTGACTGCCCCCAGAGGAAAGCAGTGGTGGAAGGGGGCAAAGCTCCAGGCCTGGGGGGGGGTGGGTGCGCTCCCTGAACGTGTGCTGGTTCCAGTCCTCCGGCACTGCCCCAACCCCGACCCCGGTGAGAGAGTGAATGTCAGTCTCTGACACAGCCAGTGCAAAGGCCCGGGGGCAGCACTCTGCCTGTCCAGAGTGGAATCAGCAGGGGCAGAGGGTAGGAGAGGAGGCCAGGAGCCAGGGTCAGGCCACGGGGCGGGCGTCGGGCCCCCCCTGGGGAGTGGTGGGGGCAGCAGAGCCTGTCGGTCTTTCAACAGACTCTCTCGGCCCCCAGAGCTGCCAAGCAGAGCTGCCTGCGGGTGTGTTTAAAAGACAGCACCTGTGGGATTCGCCATGAGCTAAGGACACTGAGGCCCCCAAGGGTTTCGGGTTTGGCCTGCTGAGCAGCCCCCACCCCAGCCCTGCACACTCAGTTCTGGGTGAGGGGGCCCGGCAGCACACCCTGGAAGAGGCGGGGCTGCCCTGCAGGCCTGAGGTACATGTCCAGCTCTAACCACTCGGAATGGTCGGCTCCAGAGCTTCAGACTCCGGGAGACTCGGGTTCCTGCCTTTGGTGGAAAGCTGGTAAGTGGCTGTGACTCGGAGCAGCAAGGAAAAGAGGAGCTGACTCCAGCGACACCGGACCTGGACAGCCCGACCTCGCCCCCGGGGCCAGGCCTGCCCTCCGCCCAGAAGGCCCCGGCGTCCACCAGGCACTGCCTCCTGCTGGCCAGACTCTGCAGGACTTCCGCCCTTTTAAATGCGATGCACCATGAACTAGGCGGCAGCCTGCCGACCCAGGGGGTGCGTGTGTTCCCACAGGTGCTGATGGGCCCCAGGCACGTTGGTCAGTGGGGCCAAGCCCAGCCTGGCTCTCTGGGGCTTGGGGTCTAGTGGAGGACACGGGCAGGGAACCTCCACCTGCAGTTCCCCAGTCGGGGTGCGCGCCACGGAGGTGGCCGGGCCTGTGGAGGACAGCCATAGGCGGGGCTCTGCGAGGAGGCCCGCAGCATGGAGCACGGGGCCTGGAAGGACTCGGGGACTGAGGCCGGGAGGTCACCCCACCAGGCCCAACGGCCTGCAAAGCGCTCCCCTGCTCATCCCCATTTTACAGGCAAGGAAAGGTGAGGCTCTAGGAGACAGAAGGGCCCTCACAAACGTCAGAGCTGAAGCCACTCACCCACCCGGTCACTCTACACCCAGCCAAGCCACAGGGACTGAGGGCAGAGTCTAGGAGAGACCGGGCTGCCCACCGTCCTGTCCCAGTGGAACTGGACACATAGCACCGACCGGCCAGCCACGCTGTGCAGGAAGACACGGCTGGCCCCGAACACTCGAGGGCCCTCTCTCGTTGTCATAGAAACCTGTCTATGCTGGAAGCCGCTGAAGTGCACCCAACGATCAATCTCATTACCAATTGGTCGCCAATAGTCGGGGAAGGCCACTGTCCAGCAGGCCTCGGAGGGGGACAGGCGTCTCCACGGCATCTCAGGCTCGGTTTTCCAACTTGCGCTGTGGCTCAGAAGTAACACAGCACGGACCTCGGACCTCGGGCTTCAGCGGCAGCTGCCCCATAAACAGGGAGGCAGAGACGCAGCTGGGCGGGGCTCTGTGCCCCCCACGCACACACAGTTCCTCTGGGCGAGCTTGCTTCGGGCGCACGTGCAGACCCGATGAACAGCACGCAGGTTCTCTCTGTGATGGAAAAGGCCGGCCGAGTGCAGACGTGTGATGCAGGGCAAGACACCGGCGCCCTCCCCAGCCACCGGCACGAGTCTGGCCGCCCCGGGACCAAGCCCGCGTGGCGGGACCTAGCAACAGAGTGACGGGTCCCTCCTGCCAGGAGACAGTGGCGCCCTCGAGGCAAACAGACGCGCAAAAGTCACCAACACAGAAAGATAACCAGACAGCTTGTCCCCGGCCACCCAAGGGAGCGACAGGCCATTGAAGCAGCTCCCCAGCCCTGCGGATCAGCAGCCTCGCACCAATCCCAACGCCAGACAGACGGGCGGACACACACGTGCGCACACTCAGCCAGAACCGCTGCCCCAGGGGTGGGTGGGGCGCGAAGCCCTGAGGTGTTTGGTGGTTTGGCGGTGTTTCCTCTCCGTGGCCAGCTCCCAGCCGCCCCCCACCCCTCAGGCCGGTGGGATGGGAGGGCTTCCTGCAGCAGGAGGCGGAAGGCCGGTCAGATTTGACATCACCAGGGTCAGGGAAGGAAGCTCGCCCCGGGACCTGCAAAACGCCGTGCCGGGGCAGGGAGAGGCCACTGTTCCCTCCACAACTGCTCATCGCCCCCTCGATGCGGGCACCCCTCAGTGGGGCTGGGACTCGGTCTGTCACTGCCCCCGGGGCTCGCGCCTCAACACCCCAACACCCCAGCATGGGAGCCATACAATCGCCAAGAGGTCATGGCCTAGGGTCAGGACGGGGCAAGTGTGGAGTGCCGGGCAGGGAGCCAGGCGGCCCATGGAAGGGGAGCTTGGGGGGCTGTCCTGGCTGGAGAGCGTGTCACACCTGGGGGGCTTCTAGATGTGATGCTTGGCTCACCTTCTACATCGCCTGCACCGGCAGGCCCTTAGAGAACACCGCACCCAACTTTGTCACTGCCACCTGGGGACAATGAGGCCCAGAGGAGGGAAGAGATGAGCCTTCGTCACAGAGGGGAACTGGCCGCCCAGCCCACCCAGCCCACCCAGGGAGCACAGGCCCCACGGCTTCTGCGGAGCCCTCCCACCCTCCTCTCCTGCGCGGGGAGGGGGAAGAGCTGGTCTCACTTAACAGCAGGATGCTCCAGGGCCTCATTACCACGATGCAAATTAATATTTATTATGCAATTATTCATCATTGTAATTGCCACTATTTCAAAGCGAGCACAGAGGCTTGAATTAGAACACTTTGCATACTATTAAAACAGAATGTCAGAATGACGCACGCCACTCTTGCCTCCACAGCCCCCGTGTCTCAGCCTCCGGAAGGTTCTCAGAACCTGGGGCTGCAGGTGCGCCACGCCCGGAAGCTCGCTTGGCGTTCGGGCCCATCTGTTTAATTCTGACACCTGGAAACCTTCTAGCAGCATCGGGAGCCAGAAGCACACGGCCCGAGGGGTCCGGGGCCAGTGCAGGATACCTTTAGGATGGGGGTGGCACTCCTCAGGTCCCAAGAAAGGACCCAGTGTCATAGCCCCCCCATGACTGCGGCCAGCTCCCCGCACCCCTGCTGGTCGCCGCGGCTTCCCTCCCTCCGCCCCTGCCGACTCTGCCGGACCTGGGGACACTCTCGCCCTTTCGGGCCCACAGAGTGTTATCGGCAGGGGGCTTCCAGGTGGCGCCCTAAGAGGGCGGGAGGGTGGGCGTCGGTTTTCCAACAGCATGTTTGGGAAGTGAGACGGCAACATGGCCCCCACCCACCACCCCATCAGGATCTACGCCGCCCGGCAGGCCTTGGCCACACTCCTTACGAAGGCCAGCACGTGGGAGCTGGGACACTCGGGATCAGAGCCGGGATGAGGAGGACCAAGATCGGGACAGAGGTGGGGCAGAGGGGCCCCTCCTGGGGAAGGGCCGTCCTGGGCAAGCTGGGATCTTTTCTTCCACGGAGCTAGAAGGCCCTGGGTTCGAGGCCCGGCTCACACACCCACCTGCTCTGTGACCTATGGCCAGGGGGCGTCCCTCTCCAGGGTCTCAGGTGCTCCGTCCTCAAAATGAGCATGACAAATCCTGACCACCTGCGTCTGGGAAGCCAGCGCCCGGGGCCCCAGTCACAGCCACCTCTCCCGGTCCTGGAGCAACGAGCCTTGGGACCCTCCTGGCCACATGTCCCCCATTGCTCTCCGCGGCCTGACCTGCGTCCACCTGGGCTAATGACAACCGAGAGAGCCAATCACTGTCCGAGCACTCTCTCGTGGAACCTGCCCAAGGCCCGGGTGGGGCAGGGGAGCCCCGACAGTTCACTGGGGAAACTAAGGCTGAGATGGAAGCCAGCCCGACACCCTCAACTGTGACTGAGAACCGAGCTGACGGGCCTCTTCCTGAGACAGGCCTGGGCTCCCCGAGTGGCCTCCCCAGCCAGGCAGCCCTGGGGACGTGCCTGCACCTCTGGGCCTCCTCATCTGTCACACAGGGGTGAGGTCGCTGATGTAGCTGGGACTCGGAAAGCAGCATGGTGACAGCCCTGGAGGCAGGCCCGTTCCGTCCCTCCTTCTTCCTCTGGGCCTTTGCTGAGACCCCACAGCCCCCCCGCCCCATGTCACTGCACATGTCAGTCACGGCACTTCGGACAGGTGCCGCAGGGACAGACCCCTGCCCTCTGCACCATCACACTCAGTCTTGTCGCCCACCGGGTGCGCCCACCTGTGTCCCCTCCTCCTGGGACACCCCACGCTCAGCAGGGGCCCGTCGCCCGGGCAGAGCCAGACAGAGGCAGGTTCCTCTTGGCCGCTCCCCAGGGCTCCCGGGAGGCCTCCTGCTGGGAGGCCCCGGGCGGCACTTCGAAGCTCAGTTTGCATGACAGTCAGAGGGGCCACATCCCGCTTCCTCCTACAGGAGCTCCTGTCCGGTCCTGGGAGGGGGACAGGGTGGGGGTGGGTGTCGGTGTTTTCTGGGCCACGGGTTTTGTGAGTCTGTGTCTCTGAGTCCATGTGTCCCCTGAGGTGGGGGTGGGGGCCGGGGTGTGCACAGAGGTGCCGCCTCCTCAAGACGCCAAGTGGAAGGAAGTCCAGGGAGGTGGAGCCAGGGTGAGGGTGGGGTGGGTGGGAGTGGGGGCCGGACTGGGGTGGGGACAGCGGGGTGCTGGGAGGGAAGCTGCTTCTCGAGACCCATTTCCTCGCTTGCAAGCCTAATGACGCCCCATCGGGCGAAAGGGCAGGAAGCAGGCTTGACCCCCTCAGCAGGGGTGAGGCGGGACCTGGGCACGTCCTGTGGAAATGGAGGTCCGTGACCCTCAGAGCCGCTGTGAGAGGCACGAGAAGGGCGTCAGCAGGGCCGCACTGGGCTGCGGGCAATGGTGTTGTCACTGACAATGCGGCGAAGAGAGGCAGGCCAGGTGGCCCCGGGCGCCTGACCCCAGGCACCCACAGTGACCCTGGACGGCCCCAGGAGCAGCCCTGCTGTGCTGCTGCCTGTTTTCCTAGTTGCTGAGAGGTTTCCATGGCGACTGATAAAGGATGAGGGAAACCTGGCAGCCCCTCCTGGGATTGGCCACCCACACAGGAGCTGGGCATGGCTGGATGCCTGCAGACACACCTGGGCGGTGGGACGACCAGGACCAGAGGGCTGAGGATGGAGGGGCAGAGATGGGGCAGGGTAGCAGGAAGCCTGGGGACACCGCAGCACCTCCACGGCGACCCCTGCTCCGCTGAGGACCCCCCGCAGGCCAGCACTGGGTGC
Organism: Tonatia bakeri; assembly: GCA_004024845.1. Lineage (NCBI taxonomy): Eukaryota > Metazoa > Chordata > Mammalia > Chiroptera > Phyllostomidae > Tonatia > Tonatia bakeri. The sequence goes on from PVIA01009247.1 coordinate 6,341, forward strand.
CAGCTCGTCCAACCACCCCTTAGCCCTGTGACGGGGTGGCTGACCTCCCTCGGGCCGCACAGAAGGCTGCCGAGGCTGCGGAGCCTGAGCTCCTGGGCTTGTCATCAGAGCACCCAGCACTGGCTGGCCAGGTGCCTCATATCCTGACCGCCTGCCCCTGAGAGCGAGGCCCAGGCCCAGAGAGGCTAAGGGTCTGCTCCCAGGTCACACAGCACAAGAGGGAGGCTGGGTGTGCTGGGAGTGGGGGAATGTCAAGACGCAGCCAAAACTCCCAGTCTGGGACGCAGCCCAGGGGCCACCTTGACACAGACGGGGTGCCAGAGAGTCATGCAATTAAACACCTAGGAAACGAGACCGTGTGTGCGCTTGCAGGGAGCAGAGTGCGGGGGAGGTGGCGGGCAGGCGGGAACCAGTGGAGAGAGCTGGGCCTCTCCTCAGTCACCGAGGTGTAGGCTGTGTCCCCCAAGGTCCCCCCAAGCTGGGGTGTAGGCAGCATCCCCTAAATCTGCCCCCCACGCTTGCAGCCCACCTCTTTGCTCTTGAAGAGGGCCAGTAAGGAAGGCTTGCGCCCCATCACACAGACCGTCTGAGGCCCAGACAGACCGAGGGACTGGCTAAGGTCAGCCGGCCTCAGACTGGCAGGGCTGACCCCGACCCAACGGGCCTCCTGCCTCCTGGCCCCAGGGGTTCCCACTGGTGCCCTCAAGAATGACCCAGACAACTTCTGTGTGCGCGCCTAGTGTGTGGCCGGCAGTAGCAGGGAGATGGGGCCCTGTGCAGCACCTGGAGCAGGGCGGACACTCGAGAACGGGGAAGGAGAAGCAGCTGTCACCACTGCATTTGATGGGGAAACCAAGGCTCAAGGGCAGGGACACAAGGGAGTTGGTGGGAGAGGGAGGAGGGGCGGACCCCAGGGCCCCACCCCTGGGCCTCCACCCCACAGCTGCTGCCCCGAGGGACCCGCTGGGCAGAACAGGAGCCCCGGAAGACAGACGTCATCTGGGTGGTCAGGGCAGAGCCCCTGCCATTGCCTCCCTCTCCCCTCTTCTGCAGGTGGGGGTGCTGAGGCTCCTGCTCCCTCCGTGGAGGCAGCGTTGCTATGGTGACCACTGTTACCTGGCAACCAAGCTGCATCATCCTGGACACCTGCCGTCTCTGTAGCTGTGGGGATGGACATGTGTCCAGAAGCCTCCTTGTCCGAGAAAACCCGCCCTTGTGTGCAGACCAGGTAGGCCAGGCAGGAGGTGGCGTGTGCAGACCTTTCTGGGTCTGTGAGGATCAGAAGTGGATTCTTTTATTTTTTTTCCAACCTGGGAATGACTGTACTGATTTATGGGCTAATAAAAATGACATGGTAAATGTTTTTGAAACAGTACGGGAAAGTATATAAAGCAGGTAAGATTTACAGTGCTCACCTCTCTCCACACACTGCACCAGGAGGAGCGGGGAACCCGGTTTTAATGAGGGATTGCGTGGACCTGTTTCTGGGTCAGTGACTTCGCTCAGTCACGCCCATGCTGCCCTAGGGGCCTGGGGGCACTCACTGAGCACGCCCAGGACTCCCAGGCCAGGCTGGCCGCTGGGCTCCCTAGATCTGAGGCCCTGTGCCCCAGCAGAATGAGCTACGACCAACACACCCTAACCCAGCACACAGGACGGAGTGCCCCACTCCACAAGAAGGGGCCAGCTCCGGGGCACAGGGTTCAAAGGCAAGGCAAAGCATCCTCTGCCAGGAAATCAGGGCAGGCTTCCTGGAGAAGGCCTCTTTTTGGCTGAGATTAGGAAGATGAAAGGGGTTAGGAAAAGAAAAGAAAGAATGCAGGGAGAGGAGAGGAAGGGAACAGCACAAGGAAGACAGCGTGGAGGCGGGACCCTGCTGGCCACCAACAGAGTCCTACTGGGTGCACAACGGCACAGGGAAGGCCGAGGGAGGGGGTCACCAGGGCTGGGGAGGGAGGGCGGAGGAGGTGGAGGAGGAGCTGGGGACAGGGCCCACCGGCACGTACCTGAGCCACCGCACACGCCAGCCCCGGCTGCTGACTCCACAGGGTGTGAACTTGGGACCCTGGCCATCCAGCAGAACTTCCGGAAGACAATGCCGGTGAGCCACGGTGCCCCAACAGAAGTCTGTCTGACTTCAGTCCCCACTGCCCACTCCAGAACTAGCTCAGAGCTACCCCCACCCCCATTTGTCCCAGAAGTAAGTCTCCTAGGGCCTCAGGCCACCGGCTCCCTCCAGATCCCGTGTGCTCTGCAGCCTGGGACCCCTGGGACCTCGGGGAGCTCTCTTGGGAATGCCTGGTTTGTGCCTGGGCCTGTACAGACCACCTGACACCCAGGACACATGTGAGAGTGTGGGCCTGCCCTCAGAGGCTCTGAGGGTGGTAGACACACGGAGGATGAGTCCCTTCTGTCCCCGGAGGCCTTGCAGCCTGGAGAGCAGACGCCCTTCACAGGGAGGAAACCCGGACAGGGGCCTCCCCTCCCCTGGAAACTGAAGCAAGCCTTTCCATCCAACCCGTGCTCATGGCACATCCCCGCTCCGGCTCTGATGGTGTGCTTGGCTCTCTTCAGAAAAAGGGTGTCCTGGGCCTGCCCTCTCCTGCCCGCCCTGGCTCTACATACCCGCCCACCTGTCTGTCACCTTGCCTGCCCCTCCTGGTCACCCACATGGAACCATGGGCACCCCTCAGGAGAGCCTCCAGAGTGGCACCAGGACAAACAGAGGCACTGGGAGGGTCAAAAGGGCACCTGCCACACCCAGGGCATTAGGGAAGGCTTCCTAGAGGAGTCCACGAATCCAAGCCCTCTCAGTTGACTGGGCGTTGGCCAAGGATAGAGGAAGGCAACCCCCACAGCAGGAACGAGGGAGCAGCATGAACAAAACCCAGGGACAAGAGGAGTTCCTGCGGAGGCAGACGGCACCCCCAGGGAGCTCTCCTGGGGAAACAGCGCACCCCCAGGGCTGCAGGGCTGGGGGCGGGTAGGGAGGTCTGGCCAGGAGTGCGGGCTGTGCTGCCCCCAGGTGGAGTGCCGCTCTCTGGGGCGTGGCTGAGGCCCACCTCCAGGCGGGCCCTGAACACCAGCCAGCTTGGGTCTCCACTCCCGACACCCACAGGCAGGGCCAGCGGGACGCGTGAAGACGCTGCGGACACCTGCAGCCACCAGCAGGACCTCTGTCCCATGTCACCCCTCCCTCACCCAGAGGGGTCTCCCAGAAGGCCGAGCTCCTGAAATGCAGAAATAAGCTGAACATGACTCTCCGAAGGCGCTTTCGGGCCTGGCCAATATGGGGGAAAACGGAGGTTGGGGAGGGGAGGAGCCCCGGCAGGATGCGGGGCCCCTGAGGGCACCTGGAGACCCCAACCCCGCGGCCCCTCCTCGCCCTGCCCAGGACTGAAGCCTAGAGCCCGGCAGGGAGCCTCCCAGGGCTCCGGTGGGGCGACGGCGCCCCCTGCCGGCCGCAGCCGAGCGGGGCACCGACTCCGGACCCAGGAACCCCGAGAGCGCGCAGCTGGCGTCCACGGCCGCGAGGTCTGGTTCGCCAGAGTTCTGGGCAGTGCCGGCTCCCGCTGTGATGCGAACAAGCACGCTCGCATTTGTTGAGCCTCCTCCATGGCTGTTTCTCATCATCATCATTCCTGAACATCCGAGCGCGGGCCCCTGACTTCCTTATCTCGTGGAGTCCTCCGCACACCCCGAAAGGAAACCGGGGTCTGAGCGGGGAGGCAGCCCCAGCCCGGGGCTCTGAGGACCCAAGCCGGGCTCCTGGGGCACTGACAATGATTCGGTGGAGGAAACCGCAGGTGATGGGAGAGATGGTGGCTCCGGAGGTCCCTTCCCTTCCCTGAGCCTCAGTTTCTCGTCTGTAAAATGCACACTGGACAGCGGCGTCTCTTCCCCGTCCCCCCATCAGGGGGCGCTGCGAGCACGCACAGGACTGTGGATGAGGCTCTGAGGGTGGTGTGCTCTGCACTTGGGGTGGCAGCCCGCCGCGGGCCTCTGCGTGTGCAGCCTGGACAGGAGGCACACGCGCCCCACACCATCTTTGTCACTTTTTTTGAACTAGGGCTCCTTGCATTCACTTTACATTGGGGCCCGCAAATCACGTGCTGGTCCTGCGTGTGGGAACCACTGTTTGGAGCCCTAGAGCTGGTGGAGGGGCCTCCACCCCGGACTGCTGCTGAGCGGGGGCAGTGCCCGCTGCCTGCCTGCCCATGAGCCCTGTGCTCAGGACCGCGTCGGAGCGCCTGCGAGGCCGCCCTGACCCACCATGCTCCCTCACCCCGGCCTCCCGCCCGCAGCACTGGGGCCCGGGGCCAGGACCAGTGCCCTAGGAGTCCTGTTCCCTACACACCGCAGGAGGGGTTTGCTGATGCGCTGAGTGAGGAGCCCGGGGAGCGCTGAGAGGGTGCAGGTGTGGGCGCTCCAGCTCTGCCCCCGTACGACCCACACCTGGTGCCTTCGTGCTCTACCTGTCCCGGTGGCGCCTGCCCGCCCAGGTTGTCCAAGGCGGGATCTGTGGGGCTCTGCTGCCACCTGGTGGCCGATGGGGAGACGGCGGCCAATCTACCGCGTAGGTGGAAGGGCAAATCCCCTGACACCAGGTGCGTGGGGAAGGCCTGCCACTGTAGGGTCTGAGTACCCGGTGCTTAAAACAACGAAATACTGTCCCCTCCCCAGCACCCAAAACTACTGTGTACACTTTAAGAGGGTGAATTGTGTGGTATGTAAATTGATCTGGTTTTTATTTTATTTTTTAGATTTTAATTTATTTTTAGAGAGAGAGGAAGGGAAGGAGAGAGGGAAACATCAATGTGTGGTTGCCTCTTGAACGCCCCCTACCGGGGATCTGGCCCACAACACAGGCATGTGCCCTGACCAGGAATTGAACCAGCGACCCTTTGGTTTGCAGACGGGAGCTCAATCCACTGAGCCACACCAGCCAGGGCACGATCTGTGGTTGTTGTTTTTTTTTTTTTTTTTTAAGATTTTATTTACTTACTTTTAGAGAGAGGGGAAAGGAGGGAGAAAAAGGAGAGAAACATTGATGTTTCCATGGATCGGTTGTCTCTTGCATGAGCCCTGACCAAAGATCTGGCCTGCGACCCAGGCATGCGCCCTGACCAGGAATAGAACTGGCAACCTTTCACTCTTTGGGATGATGCCCAACCCCCTGAGCCACTGGTCAGGGCGATCTGTCTTTTTAAAAGCCCACCTAGACCTCTTAGCCTGCACTTGGAACCCTCCACGGCAGACCCCAGAGCCTCATCTCCCATTCAAATCCCCCAAACACCCCCCACACACACATCTTCTGACACCTTAGAAAATACGAGAGGTCTCATCCCAGGTTCTCTGGGCACCCCTCATCACAGCACCGTCACCTAGCGCCGTCACCTGTCTGCCTCTGCCTCCTACCTTGAGTGCCCACGATCAAAGACCAGCCCGGGTCCCCTGGTGTTTACGGCCCCCAGTGGGAGCCACACAGAGCAGGCATCAGACGGGGAGCAGTGACAGGTGGGAGGGTGGGTCAGTGGATGGGTGGGATTTCAGGGGCCTAGAAAAGCCATCAGTGACGCTGTTTGGGATGAGGGAATGACACCATTGACCCCTGAGCCCCCTATCGCTGCTGGCTCCACTGGCTCCAGGCCGTGCAGGGTGGTGGGAGGGGACAATCTGGCCCAACAGCTACACTAAGGAGGGTAAGAGTCAGTGCCACTCTTTGCCCTGGATTTCACAGCCCAGCTCCCTCGCTAGGGGCCAGACAGTGAGCGAGGGACCCGTGGGAGCGCCCTCCCAGCAGACTGGCCAACTCGGCCCTCAGCCAAGTGGAGCCAAGAGCCCGGGAAGGGGAGGGCGAAGGAGGGGCCAGGCCTGGCGAGTCTGCTGTGCCGGGGAAGCAAGGTCCCAGAGAAGCCTGAGCAGCAGAGGTGACAGACACTCCCACCCCAGTTGGACACACAACCTCGCCCTCTGTGCGTGCACGCACACACAGACACATACACACACCGTCCAGCCAAGGGGCACACCAGCTGGCTCGGACCACAGCCACCCCGCCCCTGCCCTCTGAGTCGGCCCACCACCTCCGAGGGAGGGGTGAGATGACCAAAAGTCTGTATGGGTCCCTGCCCCGTTCCTGGCACAGGGCTCCCCAAACCCTTGTACTTCCTCAGGGACCAGAGCCCACAGAGAACCTCTTGTTCTGATGAGGTGCCCCCTGGGTGGGCTCCTGGATGGGGGTGGCCACCAGGCAGACCGTGCCATGGAATATCAGAAGCTTGGAATGTTAGCCCTACCCCATCCTCCGGAGAGGGCCGGACAGGGGTCAATGGGGTGTGCCCACGTGATGAAGCCTCCCTAAAACCCAGTAGTGTGGGGTTTGGAGAGCTCCCAGGTGGGTGAACACACCCACGCACTGGGAAGGTGACACACCCCAACTCCATGGGCACAGAAGCTCCCAGACCTCGGCCAGTGTACCTCCTCCTCCGGCTGTTCATCTGCATGATCACATTCTTTAAAAAACACCCGGGTTTTCCTGAGACCTCTGGGACACTCCAGTGAATACTCCAATCCCAAGGGGTGGGGCAGGGGACCCTCCGAGATGTGGCCAAGTGGGACAGAAGTTACAGGGAACCCGGGACCTACGGCTGGCGAATGGCATCTGAAGTCTCGTGGGGCCGATATCTGACACCATCTCCAGACCACGGCAGCACCGAGCTGCGTTGCAGGACACCCGGCAGGTGTGGGAATGGCTCAGTGTGGGGAACCGCACACATCCGGTGTCACGGCGCTGGGAGTGTGGCGGTCCTGGGAGAGCGAAGGAGACACACAGGAGGAGGGGCTGTAGGGTTCAAACTCAGCAGGTGACGCAGGGCTCATTGTGCCCATTTCACAGAAAGGCACACTGAGGTCCCCACACACCGGGTGACTTGGCCGGGACTTCCAGTCACTCGCCTACAAAAACCAGGGACCCCCTTTGCAGGACAGGCAGCCCTGCTGTCAGCACCACCACCTGGTGGTGTCCTTGTACACCCCTCAGACGTGGCAGAAGTCACTTTCAGTTCGTCCCTGTGGAAATTTTGCGAGCACCTGACGTGTGCCTGGCTCCGTGCCCCATACCAAAGGTAGCACCGGCAGGGCTTAGGAGCTGGCAGTCCAGGGACAAGTCCGTAGGAGCTTAATTATAGGGGGGTCACTTCATTCGCACACTGGTGCCTAATGCCTCCTTGGGTCGACCGTGGGCGTCCCACAGGAGGTGCCTTTTCACCCAAAGCCTGAAGGTGAAAGGAGGCACCCAGCTCAGGGGGGAGGGGCAGCCTGGGGAGAGGGCCGAGCCACAGCCGTGCCGGGAACCTGCGGGAACCCACTGAGCCCCAGTCCCAGGTCTGGAGGTTCGGGCGGGTCAGGCTGCGGTGGGTCTGAGCGTCTGGAACCCCACAGGGCACAGGCTGTAAGGGCTGGTTGAAGGGATCTGGGTGCGACCAGAAGCAAACAGTGTTACAAGGTATTCATTGGCAACCTGCTCTTCTCCCCGCCCAGATGTCCAGGCTCCCCTCAGCAGCGAGGTCTGTGCAGTGGGCTGACACCTGGGGGAAGCCGGAGGGCTCGGGCGGTGCGGTGCAAGACGGCGGTTCTCTTCGTCGGCTGCGTGACTGCTTGCGGGCCGTGGGGCGGCTGCGCTGGCGTGCTCTCCCGCTCTGAGTCACCCCCAGTACCAGCCCCTGGGAAGTGCTCATTCGGAAACCTGGAAAGAGCAGACACCTCTGAGGCTGTCCGCGTCCACGGGGCATCGCTGGTAACAACTGAGCGTTTCTTTGAGGTCTTAGTCTCCGCATTTTACACCATCTTGATAATATCTCCCCTAATGTTTGGACTCGCAGGATTTTTTAAAGACTTTCAAAGTTTAGTTCTGAGGGATTTTTTAAAGATTTTATTTATTTATTTTTAGAGAAAGGGAAAGGGAGGGAGAAAGAGAGGGAGAGAAACATCAATGTGTGGTTGCCTCTCACACGCCCCCTACTGGGGACCTGGCCTGCAACCCAGGCATGTGCCCTGACTGGGAATCGAACTGGTGACCCTTTGCTTCCCAGGCTGGTGCTCAATCCACTGAGCCATACCAGCCAGGGTTGTTTTGTTTTGTTTTTTAAATCCTCACCTGAGGATATATTTTTTTATTGATTTTAGAGAGAGAGGGAGAGAACTTGATGTGAGAGAGAAATGTCCATCAGCTGCCTCTCGTATGCACCTGACCAGGTATTGAACCCACAACCTAGGTATGTGCCCTGACCGGGGCTCGAACCTGCACCCTCCTCGTGCGTGGGACGGCGCTTTAGTGGGAGTGCATAAGCACCTCCCTGTGTCACTACAAACACGTCGTAAACCGGTTCTAGCGGCTGCGTCACAGTCCAGAGGGAGGGTGTGTAATCACATCCCATTTAATTGTTGTTGGGCTTTTACACGGTGCCTATTTCTTTTAGCTCTGACTAACCATGTGAAGGTTTCCCAAGTTCCGGAATGTTCCTTAGCGTGGGATTCCAGACATGGAACTGTTGAGTCAGCTCCCTTCCTGACGGGCCTCTGGCAAGTTCTCAGGAGCTGGCATTCCCACCAGAGGGGCCGCTCTGCCTGGCAGTGTCCAGCCGTGGGCAGACCTGTCATTGTCACCTATGATGTTGCTGACCTGAAACTTCACAGGCTCTCACCATCTGCTGGCCCACAGGATGACAGTCGCCTGGGTGTTTGTTGGCGGTGTTCCTGCCGCCCAGGAGTTGCCCTCTCTGGGCCTGGCTGGGGCTGGGGCAGGGGGAGGAAACGTCTGAGGAGCCAGAAGATCCAGGCCTAAAGCCATGGCCAGCCGCTCCCTTACCCAGATAGGGACAGTGGGAGGAGGGTCAGGACAGAATGCGAGGGCAGCAGGCGCAGGCACTGAGCGGCCACTGCATTCTTATCTTTCGTGGCAGGACCCCACCGGCGGGCCCGTTGGGGCAGGAGTTAGTGGGGGGAAACGCCGCACCCTGACCCAAAGCCACTCCCGCCTCCTCCCAGAACAGCGCCAGACTGAACACGCCGGGCTCCTGGGCTTCGCTGGTGCCTTGCCCAGTCTCTGCGCCCGGCAGACGTCCCCATCTAACAGGAGAACCCTCTCCACGCTGGCATGTCCCTCCAGCAGCCTCCGGGGTTGGGTGCTGAGGGGAGAGGGTGTTGGTGCAGGACCCCGTGTCTCAGAGCCCCTTCCTATGTGGGGGGCCCAGGCCCCGTGGAGGGGGGGCGCCCAGCTCCGTTTCCAGAGGGAAGGAGGGCCAGCTCCGGCCGAGGGGCCCCGAGTTCGTCCATCCACTCACTCATCCACTAGCCTGACGTCCCTCCCGTCCTCGGCGTGGGGGCTGGGCTGGGGCTGGGGACAGAGAAAGAAGTCAGACAAAACCCTGCCACCCGCCGCTGTCAGGCTGTGGGGGAGAGAGAGCGGAAACATGTGGTGGAGTCCGCACGGTTGCTGCTCACCGCAGCTCTCAAGCTGCTGCGAGAGTCACGTCACACGGACTCTGCGAGCTGGTGACAGACTGCGTCCCGGGCCCTGCGGGCCAAGGCAGATGGAAGTCTGTGGAGGGCCAGAGCCACTGTGGGTCACACCCAGGCCGCCAGCATGAACACAGGACCTAGACAGCGGCCTCTCAGGCTCCGCCCACGCTTGAGGAGCCGAGCAGGGAGGGGGATGTGCAGCTGTCAGGCTCCCCCCACTGGAGTCACAGGCGCAGGTCCCCTGAGCCCCTGGGGCAGGGGACGTGTGCCAGCACCTGTTGGGGGGCTGGAGGGCCAGTTCTGGCCCCCAGCTTAGGCAGGAAGCAGCTGTGGGAAGACAGGAGGGGGCGGGGCAGCCACTCAGCAGCCTGCTCCAGGAAGCCAGGGCGGGGATGCTGTTACCTCGCCTGGAGCCCGTGCTGAGGCCGAGCCCAGCTCCAGGGCCTGACATCCCCACTGGCCACCTGCTGCCCTGTTCTCAACCTGCTGCGATCCGACAGCCACAGGGAGGTGGCTGCTGTGAACACAGAGGCTGGGAGCCCTCCCAGAGGGGGCCGTGTCCCCATGGGTGGCCCTGGGCGACAAGGTGGGGAGCTTGAGGCAGACTGCTGAGAAAGCTCATGAGGGAGACAGCCGGGAGGAGTGAGTCCACCGTCTCCAGCAGCAATCAGGCCTGAGAGAGGCTGGCGTGAAGGCTGCACACACAGCAGCCTCATAAAAATCCCAGCACCGATAGGGGGTCCCTGCCCACGTGGGACGGATGGTCGCCCCATTCCACAGTGGAGAAAAGGGAGACCCAGGGAATTCAGGCCACCGGTGTCCCAGAGAACATTGGATGGCCCTTCGGGTTTGGGTGTTGTCTCCCCACCTCTGGGAGGCCACGGTCGGGGGCCCCTCTGTCAGGCGCTCTGGGTTTCATCCCGGGTCCCTCCCCGGCCATGGTCCTGGATCCTCGGGGAGCACGCACCGGCAGAGGGCCCTGTGTCCAGACCCACCTTTTCTGGGTGGCCGGACGGACAGTGTCCCTGCTGCACGGGGGCCGGGTCAGGGGGGGTGGGGGCTCGACTGCTCCTCACAGGCACCCACGAGTGGGAGGCTCGTGCGCGGCCACAGGCCACATCCTGGCTGCACACAAGCCAGGCACCTGTTCCATCCCTCCCCCTCTCACAGGGGAGGCCGCTGAGGCTCATAGGGGCCGGGCCTCCCACAGCAAAGCCCACCCAGTGTCAGTCTTCTTTTTTAAGTATTTATTTATTTATTTAGAAAGAGGGGAAAGGAGAGGGAGAGAAACATCAATGTGTGGTTGCCTCTCACACGCCCCCTACTGGGGACCTGGCTCGCAACCCAGGCATGTCCCCTGACTGGGAATCAAACTGGCAACTCTGTGGTTCGTAGGCTGCGCTCAATCCACTGAGCCACACCGGCCAAGGCAGTGTTCTGTCTTCTCTCTGTCACAACCCAACAGCTGTATGGCGTCCGCGAGGAGCGAGTGGGAGCAGCCCTCGTCCCTGCCCCTGGAGACTCTCCGCTGGAACAGAACATCGGGGTCACACAGGGGCCGCTGGGTCCAAATGGCACCCCTGGGTCCAAATCCACCCTCAAGGGCGAGCAGACAGAGCTCTGGGACCCAGCTTACTCGTCAGGAGGACTGCTACCCCGGCCATCTCGGACCTCAGCCAGCGGGGCTCCTACGGCCTTTGGGGTCTCACCCCACACCCACACTCACCTGGAGGCAGGCCCCAGCCCCTTCTCAGGCTCAGGGCCCACTGGTACCCTAACCCCAACCCACCCCATTGGTCAAGCCTGCTTGACTGAAAGCTTGGGGGGGGGCCTGGGAGGGGCTCGGCACTGCTGGAGGGCGGGGCGGGGCGGGGGCGGGGCCTCTTCAGGCACCTCCGCCCCCGAGCCCCTGCTCCGCAGAGCCCCTGCGCCACCAGCAGCTCCTCGCAGTCTTGTCCTTACCTTTCTCTTTGTTCCTTGGTTCCCACCCCCAGATTAGTCCAGGGCCCTCCTCCACACTAAGCTGAGCCCTTCTCAGCCACAGGCTCCCCCCGCCCCCCGCACAGGGGCTGGGAGGGCAGAGATTTGCTCTGTTGCAAGCTGGCCGGGGAGCCCGGGGCACACCGTTCCACGAATGCGACAGACACGAGTCACCTGATCAAAACAAAGGACAGTCTAGGACTCATGGTGGCAGCCGGAGCCAGGGGCCAGCATTTTTACGCACCAGTTCCCCAAGCCCCGGTGCCCTCGGGGCAACACTAAGGTGCCGGGTGGTGCCTGCCACTCGGAGGAGAGGAACCTTTTTCGGCGGCGGTGAGCGTGCCTGCCCTTTGCTCCGGAGGCGGAAGAGCTGCGTCTTTCCAGACTGTTCGCCTATCCTGTGCTGAATAGTGTCCCCCAAAGTCACGTCCCCCAGAAACTGCGCGTGCGATCCCATTTAGAAGCAGGGTCTTCGCCGACGTGAGCGAGTGGAGGGGAGGCCCTCCTGGGCTGGGGCGGGCCTGCATCAGCGGCAGGAAGTCTGCACCTGGACCCTCGAGGGAGGGGGCCGTGTGAAGTCGGGGGCAGAGACCAGAGGGACCCAGGCCTGAGCCCAGGACCACCGCGGGGTGCCAGCCACCACCAGGCGCCGGGAGAGGCGGGAAGGGCCCTCCCCTAGATCCCTTCCCAGGAGCCTGGCCCTGCCAACCCCTTGATTTTGGACTCCTGGCTTCCAGAACTGTGAGACCATACATTTCTATTGTCCTAAGCCGACCAGTTTGTGATCATTTGTTACAGCAGCCATGGAAACTAATGCACCCTGTAGGAAGTCCTCGGAAAGAGAGCCCCGCCCACAACACCCCCCAGGCGGGGGAGGAATGTCTCCCCCTCCCCCCGCAGGCACGTGGCCACCGCCCATCTTTCCTGCCTTTTTCCTGCCTTTGGAGGGGGTCGCACCCCTGCAGAGTCGGCTCACCTCTGCCAGTGGTCTCCCCCTGCCGTCTCCCCTCCTTGGAAAGGAAGTGTTTGTACCAGCGGATGAGACAATTTTTAAATGCTTACAGCGTATCATTGCTACATGCTGGGCTTCCACCCAAGGTGGTCTGAAGAAGGGGCTTCGCAGGTTTCAAAAGTTAAAAAGCCGGACTGCTGGGGCCTAGTTCTCTTGCTGGCAGCTCGGAGGAGGGCCAGCGCTCGCTGGAGTCAGGAGAAAGTCTGCAGCAGGGTTAGTCATTCTCACAAACTCCCGATTTAGCCCCGTTTCCACCTGTCAAAGTGGAGTCGGAGCCAAGGCCGGCCCGCCTCACCTCGGGGCTCCGCTGTGGGCTGAGCAGGGCGCAGAGCAGGGCGCAGGGGGCCCAGCCAGGCAGCGCAGCCCCACGGGTGGGGACAAAGCGCATGTAACCAGCACCACCCTTCCACCATCCCCTCCCCCTGCCCCACAGAAAACTCGGCCACAGTCGTGACACCTGCCCCTCCCATCCAGACCACTTCCTGGGAGATTTCCATCAGCGGCTGAAGCGCTGTCAGGCAGGCGTGTTGCCTAGAAAACCCTGTGGAAAGGGAGCCCCCTCTTCAGCTGTCTTGCTCCCCATATCTGTGCTGGTGCCTGGGCTGCTCGCTGACCCCCCTCCCCACCCCCTTCATTCCAGGTCTGCACACCAGGCCCCCCCACCAGGGGCCAGAGACAGGGCGTGAAAGGCTCTGCAGCCAGGGTCTGGCCTAACCCCCAGGAAAGGCGACATCGGCCCTTTTTCCTTGTAGGGATCCTGAGACCCGGAGAGGCGGGTCTTCAGCTAGAAACTGGCCCTGTAGGTAAGATGGGGGAAGAAGTGAGGAGGGAGGGGGCGGGAGTTACCAGGTGCACTTGCAGGGGACCGGGAGGCCCAGCTAACTCGTTAGCTGCTTCTACAAGCGTCTCTGTCGTTCACTGTCTTTGACCGAGCGAGCTGACCACTCTAGAAGATGACAGTAACTCGAGGAGGCTTGCCCACAGAGGTGCAAATGAATTGGACCTGCTGGCCGGGGCCCCCCACCCCACGGGAAGAGCCAGTTTTGTGCCTGTTAGCAAATTCCCTTCGGTCTTCCCGATTGCCCACACGCGTGCTGCCCTTGGCGTTTCCTCTGACTTATTGTGACACCCACTGGCCCCCCCTTTACTTAATGAGCTAACCGCGATCTTCGGCAGGTCTTCACTGAGTGTTTGTGCGAGAGGCAGTTCACCCTCCGAGACAGGGACCCCCGTCTAGGTCCAGGCATCTCCTCAGACTCCGGGGGTGCACCGGGACCCCTGGAGAGGGGGCTCCTCACAGCCCGGACTTCTGATCCAGAGAGCTGGCGGGGCCTGAGAACTGGTGTCCCTACCAGGGCGCGGGCGCTGGGGCCGGGAGCACCACGCCTCGCCCTGCACCGACCTGCTCCCTCCACTCAGCCCATGCCATCCTCTGTGGTAACTCCCAGCCCCCTGGCAGGTCCTCAGAGAGGGTGTCAAGGTCTTATTATCCCCCCCTTCCGCCCCCAACCCCCCGGCCCCGCTCTGAGCCGAGCACAGTGTTGACGCTCAGGGCCCAGTCTCCCTCCCAGGCAGGGTCCACTCCCCCGTGGGCTGTGTTGGGAGCGGTTAAGAGGCAGACAGAGCCCTGGCTGGTGTGGCTCAGTGGATTGGGCGAGGGCCTGCGAACCAAAGGGTTGCCGGTTTGATTCCTGGTCAGGGCACATGCCTGGGCTGTGGGCCAGGTCCCCTGTTGGGGACATGTGAGGGGCAACCACATGTTGATGTTTCTCTCCCTCTTTTACTGTCTCCCTTCCCTTCTCTCTAAAAATAAATCAGTAAAATAAAGAGTCAAGTATCAAAAGTGCTGGGGTCTCCCAAAAAGGAAGAGGGTATGTCCCCCTTGAAAAGCATAGTCCCACACCACCAGCTGTGGGCATCTGAGACAGCGGGCTTGAGGGGTCTGCGGACTTCTCGGAAAGGCCCCAGGCACCCCACAGCCGGGGCAGCCTGGCCACCTGTCAGGGTTTCTCCTCTGGGGTAGCCAGCCCTGCTCCCCGCCCCAAAGCTGGTACAGGTCTCCAGATGAAGACCCCTGCATGACCAAGCCTTAGCTGGGCTCCCCCAGCCGTTTTCTGGAGCAGGCCTGGTTCTTGGGCAGGAGAGCAGGAAGCCCCCATCCTCGGAGTCTCCCCTCAGTGAGTTTCCATCCGCTGACCCCTCACTCTGCCGCGTGGAGCCCCGTCTCTCTCCCCTGCTGCAATAGTAAAAGTCAAATAAAGCTTTCCCCGCTGGTTTTAATATTCACCAAAGAGAATAACGTCTCTTTCCCAAGCCCCACTCCCCAAGGCGTTGCTGCTCTGTGAAACCTACGGCAGTGACCTTGGAATGAAGGTCCGCAGGCCGGAAGCCCCGGGTCTCTGGAGCCCCCGCCCTTGGCCGCCACCTGCCCAGGCCTCCGGCTGAGCCTGCCCGACTGTCCGGAGTCCACCTCCGCCTTTGCTTCCCCCCGCAGTGTCAGCGCCTCTCACTCACTCTTCTCTCTTTTTGGCCTCACCCAGGGACATTTTTTCATTGCTTTTTTAGAAAGGGGGAAGGGAGAGAGAAGCACCGATTGGTTATCTCCTGCACACGCCCGGGCTGGGGTTCGTAGGTACCCGGACTTGGGACTAGACGTGCCCGGACTGGGAATCAAACCTGCAAGCCTTCTGCTACAGGACGACGCTCCCACCCACTGAGCCACGCCGGCCTGGGCCACTCATTCATCCGCTCGTTCATTCTAAACTTTGGCTGGGCACGCCCTGTGGGGCTTTGCTCTCCCTGGACTGCCATGGCCAGTCTGTACAGAGATGTCCACATTCCTGTCGCTGCCCAAGGCCCTTGCCTCCTTCTGCCAACAGCACCCCAACTTTCTTCTGAGAAGTCCCCCACCCCCACTTGCAGTTCATGTGCTTGGGGGTGGGGAGGGGAGCTGATTCTATCTCCCGCCCCCAGGGACGGGCCATGGACCCTGGTCAGTCATCACGGGACAGCCCCCGGCCACAGTGAGTGGTCCAGGAATAGCTACAGGACACCCTCAGGCCGATGAGTCAGCCCCCGGGGTCCTCGCTGGAACCCCCTCTTTCTAGGGAGGTGGCTAGGCTGCGAGGCTAGGGGTGCTGGGAGGCCCGATGACATCCTGGGGGCCCTGGATCCAGAAGTTCCTGCAGCTCCCCCTCGATGTATCGGTTACGTGGGCTGGCGTATTTCCATTTGCGGCGTCTGTGAAAGGCCGTGCAGCCACACGTGTAGAAGGGAGAAGCAAGCACTTTCTGAGCTGTTGGCACAATCCTGGTCAGTTCCACATATTCTCTCTCGAATTTCACAGCAACAGGGTCTTACCTTCGTTTTATAAAAATAAAGAAGTGAACCAAGTCACTTCTCTAATTGACTCATTCAAGGTCACACACGAGCTAGCAACAGCCCCTTCCAGCTAAGTCCCCAGGCGTCCCGTCAGTGACCCTTTCCCCACAGAAGTTTCTGGAAACTTCCAGACATGAGAATTCACACGTCTGTACTCAGATGTCAGAGCGAACCCTGCAGACCACAGCAGCCGGCACTGCTCCAGGACGAGGCCTGTTCCCCTGCCGCACGCACTACCCTTCTGGGACGGGGGAAGGGCTCTCAAATGACAGTGCACACCCCGAAGCCAGAAGGGACCCCTCGCGGGGCCTGTTTGGGTCACAGATCCTGCTTTGTAGCTCAGGTAAGGCTGCTGGGGCCAAGATTCCTGTGGGCAAGAATGGGCAATTCACTTAAGGAAAGAGCTCTTGTCTAGGGTTTGATTTGGAGGGTTTGGCCATTTTTCCACCTGTTTTGTTTGGGGACTCGTTTATTTATTTATTTTAATTGTGCCTGGAAGCCCATCCGCCCAGGACAGCTGGCTAGGAGAAGTCCGGACCTGGTGCGCGCGTGCGTGGATGGGTGTGAAACACACCGTGGGATGTCCTGCGCCGTCTGCCGCTCTCCTCGTGGAGTTGGGTGAACACCAGCAGGCGGAGGGGAGTGTGTGAGCAAAGGCTGGAGGCAGGAAGCTGCGGGGGGGGGGGGCACAGTGGGAGGCGGGCACCAGGCACACAGCCGGGGCTGGAGGGAGGGTCAGGGTGGGCTTCTCCTGGGGCGCTGGGAAGCCACTCTCGGGAGTGAAGACCCAGCTGCAGGGGGCGGCCAAGGCTGCCTGGAGGAGTCGAGGCCCTCGAGGGGTAAGACGGGAGGGCTCCGGGGAGACTGTGAACAGGACTGAGTCAACCCAGGGTCCAGGGCAGGGAGATGCAGCCAGGATGCCAAGCTGACCGGAAACTTCTTTCCATCAGGATACAAAAGGATCTTACGGTAACGACAAAAAAAAAAAACCCTGGATAAAAATTGAAACAATATGTTTCCAGGGGGCATCCAGGAGGGCTGGGCGTAGGAAGCATGGACTGAACTCCAGGGAGGTCGAGCCAAGAGCCCCAGCGGCTGCGTGCCGGCGGCCGACTGCCCGGGCAGTGTGCGGGCGGGAGGGGCCCGGCGGGCGGGGACGGCTCAGAACCTCGGAGCCACCCGTGACAACGGAGAGGAAAAGTGTTTTGCTTCCACCCACCTTAGGGCCTTGGCTGGGCCTGTGCGTCTGTCGGGCGAGGCAGGTTCCCGAGAGAAAACCAGCAGGGGCTTGTGAACAAGAGCCTCGCGCCTGAGTAGCCAGAGGGGAGGCTGGAGCGTGGGCCTCTCGACCACCTTTGGCTGGAACGAGGCGAAGGGGCTTCTGGCTTCTGGGGAGGGCGGTGACGGGAAGGTGACCGGGAAGCGTGTGGGCAACAAGTCAGATCTGCGCTGCAGGTTCAGACGGCGCCTTCTCCGTTGACCAGTGGTTAAGACGCCCCTTTTCCTGGTGCTGAGAGCGAGCTTCCAACATTTAGGGAAGAAGTTCATAAAAACCCCTTCAGAAACCAGAGGAGCCAGGAGAACACCCCAAACTGTGTTAATGAGTTAGAATTACCCCGGTACCAAAACTCGGCAAGGACATTATTTTTTTAAAAAAAAGGAGAGAGAAAGAAATTACAGACCAATATTGCTCACGAATATATATGCAAACCCCTCAAGGCAGGTGTAGCAGAGCGAACCCAGCCACACACACAAGTGATCGTGAACCATGAGAAAGTGGGCTTCTCCCAGCCATGCAAGACAGGCTGGCTGAGTGTTCAACAACCGGCCAATGGCATTTACTTCATTAACAGAAAATAAAAGATAGAAATAATCCTATGATTTCAATAGATGCAAAGAAAGCATGTGAACAAATTCATTCATGACCAAAAAAGAAAAAAGATTTTTAATGTTTGGCCATTGAGGAACGAGAGGGACCATCACCAACAGGATCGGGAAACTGCAGGAAAACCTGCAGCTGGATCATGGGAAATGGGGAGAGGCTGAAGGTTTCCCCAGAGGGCCAGGGAGGAGACAGGCTGTCCACCGTCCCCACTTCCACTCCACTTGTCCTGGAGGTCTCAGCCCGTCCCTAGGTGCCAGCGACAAGACAGCCCTGCAGACAACCCTGCGGGACCTCAGTGACGGAGGGCAAGTTCTCCCTCACTGAGTGGGGTCCTGGAAGCGGAACTCGGCAGAAAGCTTTGGGGCTGCTTCTGCCGGGGAGGCCGCCCAGGATGCGAGCTATTTTAAGGCAAACGGGGCCTGGGTTTCCTGTGGAGGCCAGGCCAGCTCTGCCTGGAAATCGGAAAGCAGTGATTGAAGACAGATTCTTGGCGGGACAGCCTGGCTCACTGGCCTCGGGTGCTCAGGCCAAGCGCAAGGGGTAGGCTGCCAGAGGCTCCGCGTGTGCACTGGGGCGGGTGGGGGGCAGGGGATGGGAGCTGGCTGTGTGCAAAAGGCCTCGCTCCCACTCCTTTCGTCCCCAATCAAGTCCCCAGTGGAGGGCAGGGTGTGTGAGTGGTCTCAGGAGTGGGACCTCGCTCGTGGTTGGCAGGCTGGGCCCTGCGGAGTTTGCCCTCTCAGGCCCCCCTGCTTCGGTCCAGCACCTAGAGCTCAGCCGGAGACCCTCACGGACAGGCACCAGGCCTGGCGGCTCCGTGTCCCAAGAGGTCCGCCCTCCGTGCAGAGCTTCTGCTGACTTCCCAGGAAGAGGGTGACCTCTGTGTCCAGCTCCCCAGGGCCCTTCCTGGGCTCTCAGGGTCACACATGTTGTCATGCCAAGTGGCAGAACTGGTTTCTGAGTCTGACTTTAACAGCCCCCCCCACAACCCCCCCCGCCGGAGCTCCCAGGGCTCCCGTCGGCACCCCAGCCCGAACTCACAGCCTGGCACGAGTGAGGCACGTGGACAATGCCCCTCTGACTGAACTGGACTCAGCCCTGCCGTGACCGGTGGGCCAGCGGTCCAGTCCACTGCTGAAGCCAGAGGGCCTGGTTTTCTGCTGGGACCAGGGCTGGGCAGATAAACCTGGTGCAGGAGCCAGACCAATGGGAGGAAAGCCAGGAGGCCAGCAGCCCTAGGCCAGAGCCCCCACCCCTGCAGCCCAGCCTGGTGCACAGGTGTGGGACCCAGGTGTAGGGCCCAGGTGAGGGGCACAGGTGACGCAAACATCCATCAATGTGCCCTTGGGTGCTGACTCTGTGCAGCACTCTGCACAGTCTGTGTGTCACTTGCTGAGCACTCACCTACTGTGGGCCAAGCCCTGGACAGCACCCCAGGGACCCAGAGCTGAAGGCCAGGCTCTGCTTCGGAGGACTTTCCACTCCAGGGAAGAGGAGGAGGTGGGAACACACTCCAGCAGCCACCGCTGTTTATCGTGGCCTCAGGCCAGGCCGGCCCCTGCCCAGGGTGCTTGCCCTGGGTGAGGAGGGACTGCCATCTGACAGAGCATCGGAGACAAAGGTCAAGTCTGAGCTGCTACAGCACAAAAGGAAAGCCAAGTTCGAGATGGAGGAAATGCATGCCAATGTCACGTTATCATCACTCAGAACACCAAATTTCCCTTCAAGTGAAAAAATGCTACCCAGCGCCTGCCTTTTTGGTCTGCAGTCAGGAGTCAGAGCTGAAGGTCCAGAAGACCGATAGCCCCTCGGGCAGCTGTGGGGGCAGGGTGGTCACCGAGGCAGTCGGGGGAGGCCCAAGCTGGCTCAAGGGCAGACAGTCGGGTGGAGGGGGGTCCAGGCAGAGGCGACAGCTGCTCCCCGGCCGGCCTATCGCCCCACGCCAGGTTCTAGGGGGATCTTTGCCTCTTCCCACCAGAGCACTGGGGTTTGGGCAGGGCCTCATCTCCCTCCTGTGCCCCGAGCACGCAGGAGGGGCCCGCGGAGAGACCCCATGGGTGCTGAAGTGCCCGCTGCAGGCAGCCACCTCGTCCGGGAGCTTTGAGACTGGGGGGAACAGTCTGACCCTTCCACTGGGCGCTGGTGGGTTTGTTGTTTCTTCCTGTTATCGTGTACGTTGTTTTATGTGTATTTCCTGTAACTCTTGAGTACTCCACAGGAGGAACGTTTGTCCTGGAGCACCAGACCAGCTCCCAGCCCCAGAGCCCCAGAGGGAAGGCGCGGCACGGGGCTCTGGGCAGGAGCTGGCAGAGCTGCCCAACGTCCAGTGTCCTGGCCCAGCCTGGCCATGCACACGGGTCTCCCGTGGCTGCTCTGACTCCTATCTGCAGCGTCCCCAGGCTCTAAACCACACAGACACACCTTCTCACAGTTCCGAGGCTGAGGTCTGCCAGGCGGTTCTCCCGGAGGCTCCAGGGGAGGAGCCATGTCCCCGCCGCGTCCGGCTTCTAGGGCCCCTGCGTTCCCAGGCGTCAGGCCCCTTCCTCCATCTTCAAAGCCAGGGGGTAGCATCTTCCAACACCTCTCTGTTTCGGGGGTCACACCACCCTTCCTCACCCTGACCATCCTATAAGGTTCCTTCTTGTGAGGACGCTTGCCCATCGACAGCGGGCCCACCAGGTAATCCAGGCTCGCCTTCCCCCCTGGAGGTCCTTCCTCACACCCTTGAGGCTCCGTGAAAGGTAATGTGTTTTGGGCTCCGGGGATTAGGATGTGGGCATCTTTGGGGGGAGGTGTATTCACCCCAGCCTGGCACACCGTTTGTCCCTGGGCAAGCCAAGGCACAAGGCTGGCCTGTTCCGTCTGCCGTGACCGGGTCGGCGTGTCCAGAAATCCCTGCTGCACAGAGGGCCCTCAGCGTTTACAGGCTCCCCCCAAGGCCCCCCCACCGCCACCCCAGCCCTGCTAGGGCACTCCCAGGCTTACAGGTAAGTTGAGTGGAAGGTACAGAGGTTTCCCATGTACCCTCCTCACCCCACCTACCCACAGCCTCCCCCACAATCACCGGGTGTTGTAAATGATGAGCCCACACGACACGACACCGCCCAGAGTCCGTCGTTGGCGTGAGTGTTCCCCGCTGGCACGGGGCGTTCCGTGGGCTCAGGCAGACCTGGGACGAGGCGCATCCCCCGCTGCCCCCCGAGCGCGCTGTGCTCTGCCCACTCGCCCTGCCTCCCCCGGCCCTGGCGACAACGGCTGACTGTCTCCACAGCTTTCCCTTCCCCAGAACGCCGTGGAGTCAGAGTCACACAGCGTGTGGGCTGTGCAGACCAGCTCCTCTCACTGAGTCACAGGCGTTTAAGTTTCCTCCGTGTCTTCCGTGGTTTGACAACTCATTGCTTCTTAGTGCTGAGTACTTGGGCGCTGTCCGAACGTGCGGGTCTGTCCATCGGCTGCAGAAGGACGTGTTGGCTGCTTCCGAGTTTTGTCAGTTACAAATCCAGGTGCAGCTTTGTGCGTGAGAACGCATTGCAGCTCCCGTGGGTGGCACCAAGGAGCGAGAGGTCGGGACCATGCGGGCAGACTGCGTTTAGATCTGCGAGAGACACCGGCCGCCCTCCACCGTGGTTGCGCCGCCCGCGTCCCCACCGGCAGCGAGCCAGTCCCCGCTGCCCCTCGCCCTTGTCAGTGCCTGCCGCTGGCATTCCAGGTTCCACCGTCCTCCTGGGGACACAGCGCCATCTCACTGCTGTTCCAACCTGCACGTACCTGCCCTGCTGATGCAGGATGCAGGGGTCTCTTCTCACATGCTTATTTGCCATTCGTACGTCTTCTTTGGAGAAGTGTCTGTTAAACTCTTTGGCTGGGCACGTTTTATAACCTTTCTGAGTCTCAGCTTCCAATTCTAGAAAGTGGCAAAGACCCTGTCTGTGTCAGCCAGGGTCCCAGCAGAAGACAGAAGGTACCCTGGGTGGTCCCGATAAAAGGCGGGACTAAAGGGACTCACAGAGGCGGGGGCCGGTTAGGGAGCACCCAGAGGCTAGAAGCTGCGGGAAGCTGCCATCCCTGGGGCTGGAGGAACAAGCAGAGAACTTGGGGTTTCCTGTGGAAGCCGAGGTGTGGGGCTGCAGTGTGGCCCCACAGCCCCACAGCTGGTGCCGGCTCTGCAGCCTGTGGGAAGTGCAGGGAAGACCCCACCCCTGTCCACTCCCTGACATCCAGTGACCGCCCTCCATTGGCCAGACCCAACCAGGCGCCACAGTGGGGTGCAGTCCGCCAGGGTGGGCACAGAGCCGGCAGCGAATCGTTCTGAGGGGGCAGGGGTGCCACAGGCGACGAGTGACCAGCACCAGTCCTTATCTGCTCACTCCTTCACCCTTCTTTCCACAAAAATCTACTAGGCACCTTCTGGGCGCCAAGCACTGCCCCAACCACCAGGCGCACTCGGTGTGGAAACAGACACAAGGCCCCTCTCCCGGGGAATTCCCGTCCTACGGGACACACTGAACAATAGAGAAACAAGCACCTGTAGACCCTAAGGCCAAGGCCAATGTAAGAGGAAGACAGAGCAGGGCAAAGGAGGGGAGTGAAGGGGAGGCCATCACAGATGGTCCAGAGACGGACACGCTCGCCCGCATGTTTGCCCTCTCCACTCTGGGGCACCCTGGCCTGTTGCTCCGGTGGACTCGCCTGCCCCAGGACCCCAGGGGACCCCACCAACCCACTCCCTCTCCCAGAACCCAGTCGCCAGGAAGGCCTGTGCCACTTTGACACCGCTCCTGGGGGCCAGGAGGCTTCCTGCTTCAAGTACGCACAGTGATGGGGCAGGGAGGGGCAGATGTGTTATACTGAGCACGAGCAAAAATTCTTGCACAGCTGCTTTTCAGAACTCCCCCTCACTACCTGAGAGCACAGGAGAGCCAGTCAGCACCTCGCCGGGGCGCCCCAGCCAGGCCGCCTGGCCACGGGCAGCTCCAGGCTTCCTGACTTCCCAGCTTCCCGGCTTCCTCCACCTGGCGCTGACAAGTCCTCGGAAGGTTCGTGTTCCCCGGCCATCTGCACCCCAGCATAGTACCCCCCGGGGGTCTTTGTAAATGAAGGGGGTGGGGTCTGCAGCGGTAGAGGTGGGGAGCTGGACCTTCCCCCCGGGGCCTAGTGCGGCCCCTAGGGTCTCCACCCTCACCCACCTTCATGAGCTTGGGAACCTCCAGGAGGGCTTGTCGAAACCCAGATTCTGTAAGTCTGGGTGGGGCCCAATAATTCGAATTTCTAACCCGTTCCTGTGGTGCCCTTGGCGAGGTCTAACCTTGGCCTTGGGCTATTTAGATGCTGGGTGCGTGGGTTTGCTGCCTCTGTCTTCTAAGTCCTCAGCAGGGACTGGGACTGACGGCCGATTTCCCCTCCCGGCTCCCAGCACCTAGCACAGGCCGGGGCTTCTGGATGAGGCGACCAAAGGACGTTAGAGGGACCCCGCGGAGTGGGTTACTGGTCAGAGAGCCGATCTGGGCCACTGGGGTAAGCGAGACGCCCCCTTCCGCGGCGGGCACCACCCACAGCCTGCGCAGTGCACTGGGGTGGGGGATCGGGGAGGAGGCTCTCCGGCCCCGGGCTCCCAGCTCGGGCGGGTCCAGCCCCACGGCGGGCCGGGGTCGGTGGCCGTGCGTCTGCGGCCCCACTCGCCCCCTGGCGCGGGTCCCCCTGCAGCCCCAGGGTCCGGTGGCGGAGGCTGCGCCGGGCACCCTGCGCGAGCCGGGGAGCCGGGGAGGCGGGGAGGCGGGGAGGCGGGGTGGGCGGGGCCTCGAAGTCCCCCGCCCTCGGCCCGGGGCTCCAGCTCTGCGCGGTGGCAGCGGCGGCAGCAGTGGCGCGGGGACCAAGGTGAGTGGCGGCGACGGTCCCGGAGGCCCCTCCGGGGGAGGGTGCCTGGTGAGCGGAGGGCGACAAGAGTGCCGCTGAGAAGGGCGGGGGCCTGGGACTGCGCGGGCGAAGTGGCGTGTGCGCGCGCGTCTGTGTCGCGCCGAATGCGGAGACATGGGGTGGGGTAGGGGGTCCACCTTGCGGGGGTTCCACCCTCTCCCACCTGGTCTCTCCCGGGACCTCCGGAGCTCGTCTTCTCTCCCAGCCTCTCTCTCGCCCCCCGCCCCGCCCCCCTTCCCTTACCTGTCTCTGACTTTCTCTGGGTCTCTGTGGGTGCGTCTCTGCCTGTCGGTCCAGCCGCCTGCCCAGCGCCTGGTTTCCTGATCTTCCCTCCGGACGCCGCCCGCTCCCCATCGGGGCTCTCCCTCCCTCCCAGCGCCCCTGTCACAGAGAAACAAAGATGGTGAGGGAGGGAGGCACC
Source organism: Tonatia bakeri (assembly GCA_004024845.1). Lineage (NCBI taxonomy): Eukaryota > Metazoa > Chordata > Mammalia > Chiroptera > Phyllostomidae > Tonatia > Tonatia bakeri. The sequence continues at coordinate 30,449 of PVIA01009247.1, forward strand.
TCCTTTGACAGTGTCCTGGCTCCGCTCGGGGCCCCACCCCTCCGGCCTCTGGCAGGGGCCTCCGCCACCTTCCTGCAGGGGGCTGGCTCTGCAGAGTGTCGGGGTGGGCTTGGAGCAGCAGGCTCAGGGCTCGGTGAGGGCAGCGGCCCCAAGGCTGGAGCAGGGCAGGGTCTGTGCCTTCGAGCCTGGGGACACCACCTCCAACACACATCCCCTGACAGAGGCATACTGGCCCGCTCAACCCAGTCGGCGCCTGGGCCTCTGGCACAATCAGGTCGTGTACTGGACCCGCTTACATGGGTGACGGCCACTTTCTAAGATTTTTTCCCCACGGAGCCAAGGTAGGGAGCACTTGCAGGTCTGGAGGAGGGTTGTCGGCCCCGGGAGACCTAGGGCGTGGTCAGCGCTGCCCACCAGGCCACTTTCTGCCGGCAGCCCCCTTTCCCCATCCTCTGCCTGGGCAGCTGTGAGAGGCTGCCCTGAGGTCTCAGGGGGGCCGTCCAGGTGGTTAGTGAGCTCTTGGTGAGGGCATGGCCCTACCCAAGTTCCCTGACTCCCAAAGGCCAACCCCTGGACTGCCCCCGGAGTGGGAGGGGCTCCCTCAGACCTCCTGCGTGGGTCCAGCTCCCCCTTCCTGGAGGGTGGGCTAGGGGCCCTGGGAAGGAGTCAGGGACTCCTGCCTTGTCCTCTTTAATGACAGAGCTTGACAAAATGCCCTTTTATGGGCTCCTGTCCTGACCCCTGATGGGGGCACCAGGAATTTGCATTTTCCAACCCACCCCACCTTCTGATTCATGTTCGGATGTGAGCACCCCTGGGCGGCGGTGGACGAGGGGACAAGGTCATATAACTCCCTCAATGGCAGGCAGGCAGTGGGGTGGGCCCAAGAGGGGCTTATCCTAGAGGCCGCAGCCCTGCCACCCTGGGGGGCTCTATAGAGTCGGGCAGACCTGGACAGCCTCCAAGGCCCACACTGGCGGGCTGCAGGGCCTGAGCAGGTCACTGTGCTTCTCCAGGCCTCAGTTTCTCGCCCAAACACTGGGAGTCACACTGCCCGCCCCTTCTGGGTAGTGGGGCACGATGCCCGACGCCTCACGAGCCCACCGCCAGAGTGGGGATACCAGCCCCCCGGGGCGGTGGGCACTGCACGTACAGCCGGCTCTTTCGACCCCCGGGGATGGGAACAGGCTCATGGACTTAATGTCTCATCGGCCGGGGAGGCGGTCTGTGCACAAACAGCTGTCAGCTAATGGACTTCCTTCTGCCTAATGGATAACCTAAAAGGCCTGGCGGCAGCCGAGCAAAATGCCTGGTCAGAGTTGGGTGGTGGTCGGTGGGCCCTGGCCGGGCTGCCGGGCCGGCTCTCTCGCTCCAGGCAGGCCCCAGGCGAGGCCCGTGTGTCCCAGCGACTCCCGGCAGAGAGAGAAGGGCAGAGACCTGGGGGTGGGGGCCGGCGAGGAGACGCAGGGGATGGCCTGGGCCCTGCCCAGGAACCCGGGCTGTGGGTGTCCGTGGGCACAGACGAAGCCCTCTTCCAGGACATCTGTGAGGAGAGCACAGCCCTCACGAGACACCCTCAGAGGGCCAGAGAAAGTCGCACCCTCCTGTATTCACTCACAGGTGTCTTGGGCCTGGCGGTGACCAGGGTACCCCCAGGGAGGCCAGGAGACCCGGGCAGGAGGTGCTGCTGCACGGGGGGCTCCAGGAGAGGCGGGGGCGCCAGTGGTCCTCAGAGTCCAGTGGCAGGGCCGGACAGCCGCTGTGGGGTCAGGAAGCCCACGGTGGCCCCCAGTGGTTCAGCCCTGAGAAGGACCGGCCCCCCCCCGGGGAAGAGGTGGGAGATGTGAATTAGAACCCTGGGCTGTTGTAACAAGTTAGTGGGACAATGCGGTGGCTTCCTGGTGACAGACAGTGCAACCCTCCTTTCTTTTAACCACATCCCTCTTTTATGTCTCAGAATCAAATCTTGGTTGGGGAGTGCCGCGTGGAATGGGGGCTCTGAAGTCTGCGTGTGAGCCCGGGTCTCCAACGCGGGAACCCTTGGATCCCGGGACTGGAGCCACCCACAGACCTTGGCCCTGGCCTCAGCCTGTTGGCAGGTCCCAGGGAGGCCCGGAGGGGCAGCAGATGCTGGGGAGCGTCAGGCCCACTGCTGTAAATCTCGGCAGCGCCCTTCAGCAGCCGTGTGGCCTTGAGAGAGCCACCCAGCCTCCCTGAGCAGTGGGGACAGACATGGACCTAGCCACGGCGCCTCCGCTGACTGTCCACACGCTGGGCAGGTGGCAAGTGCCCAGGCCAGGCCCCTGCTGGAAAGATCACTGAGAAAAAAATATCTGTGATTCATTTTAGCTTGCAGTATTGCTCTCCTGCGTCCTGGCTCTAACGCCTGGGTCTCCCTCTCGAAGGCAAGCACCTACTGTGTGCCAGGCCTGTGAGAAGACCCCCCCCCAGGCACCGTCCCACACACCCCGCCGCCAGCCAGCACAGAGGGGATCAAGGCCAGGCCAGTCAACAGACGTGCAGGCTGAGGCTCGGCGAGGCCAGGGGCTGCCCAGGCTTTTTTCATTCCGTGTAATACGAGGAGCGTGAGCCCTGTTCTGCAAAGGCCCGCTGGCTCCCGGTAGGGGTGGTGACCTGCTTAGTGGCCGCCCAGCATCCTGCCCTGTGGGTGTCTCATCCCTTGACTTGGACCACATCCTCGCTCTGTGGCGCCACCACGTGGACAGTGATGTAAAAAGCAGGTGTGGACCCCTGAGGTCACGCCCCCAAGGCCCAGCAGGACAGCTGCTCAGCCCTGACACCCCGCAGGCTGTGTGGCCTCTGGGAGGACCCTGCACCTCTCCGAGTCTCAAGAGCACCCCTGCTCGGCTGGGAATGGGGGTTAGGAACCCCACGTCACAGGGCTGCTGGAGGAGGGAGTGAGGGGATGTGATGTCTCGTCTCTGGCCGTGGGGAGGGACTTGAAACTCGGCAGCTGTGATTACTGTTGCTGTTTAGGTCCTATCGCCCCAGGGAAAGTGTGGACCGCTGCACGCAGGAGCCAGGCTCTGTGCAGTCCCCGGCCCCACCCCCTGGACACGCTCAGTCACGTTTACTGACCTGATTCCTGACCTCTGGGGCCTCCAAACAGAGTGTCTCCTTGTGGGCAAGGCACCGGGACAGTTAGACAATCGCACCTTGTCCCCCACTTCCAGAGCCATCAGCTCCATTTCAAAACAGGCTCAGAGAGGGTGGTGGTCCTGCCCAAGGGCACACAGCGGGAAGTGGAGTTGGGAGCACTTCTGGAGGAGGGGGCAGTGGCCCCGGACCAGCAGGACGGGGCGTTTGACTGGGCCGAGGGGCAGAGAGCTGGCGTGTGTCAGATGTGGGAAGAGGAACGTGGGAACCATCCACAGGGCAGGCCTGAGCCAAGCACCCAGCACCCATCACAGAGTGCGCGTGAGCGCTTGCTGGCCTGGGCTGCCCTGAAGTCACCGCAGAACAGCAGTGAGCTGGCTGCCTGGGCTCCTGACCTCACCCCACACGCACCCCGCCCACCACTTCCTTCTGTCTGGGCAGGAAGGGGTGCTCCTGGGGCTCACAGGCTGCGGACACCTTCCCAGGGACCGCTCCATGAGCGGCGATAAAAGATTCATCAGAGACTCCGGCAGCTGGGCTTCCCTGCGTGGGGTAGAGCTGGGGGCAGCCCCCGCCCCGGGCCTGCAGCCGCGCTGTGTTCCGCTGAGTCACGGGGGGGCGGGCACCGCCTGCCTGGGCCTCCTCGCCCCTGTGCCCTTTGGCCACATGGGCACCTCCTAATGTGTAAGCCATTCTGCTGCCTGAGAGGCCAGGGCATCCAGCACGGTTAGTGCTGAGGATTTCAGAGCTCACCCCGAGGGAGAGCGCAGGCCTCGGCCAAGGTGGAGCAGGCAGAGAAGGCCTGAGGGCCAGGAGCCCCCTGCACCCCCACCCCTGCAGGGTCACACCTCCTTACTGCTCACAGCACCCCGCAAGGTAGGTGGTCCTCTTGCACCTCCCTCCCGGTGAGGACACAGGGGCTCAGAGCCGGGCGCTAGATGTCCCGTGTCTCGGCTGCTGGTGGCCAAGCGGAGGTTCGGCCCTCGTCTGACTCCTGTCCCCGCCATGCCGGACTCGGTTCTTGCCCTGAATCAGGGCCTGGCGTCTCCCCTTCTTGACCCAAAGTGGAGCTGTGACTTCAGGTTTGTCATTCTGATTTACAGAGTCCCGGCAACAAAAAAACAGCAGCAGATGGCCTCTGCCTGCTGCCGTGTGGAGCGGCGGGATGACAGGCCATCAGATGCTTTTGTTCACTCATTCATAAAACAGGCTCTGGGTGCACGGGCCGGGGCGAGGGGGGCGCTCTGCCACGGGTGGGAGCTCACGGAACCAGAGAGGGCCAGGTTCGGGGCCTGGGCCTGTGGCAGGCCACTCCGCTGCCCCGAGCCTCAGTCTCTGACTTGTGAATTGGGGGTACTCGCTGCTTTCTCGAGTGAGGGTCACACCCGTGTCCTTGTTCTCCGTCACATCCTCACATCCGTCCGATGGGCATCGTCCGTGGGCCTTGGAACAGGTCTGGCTTCCAGAGGCCCCAGCAGGCGTGGTGATGATTGGCCCTGCAGGAAGTAACCGGAGCTGGTGTCC